>PVKU01003064.1:0-74458 GCA_004027475.1 Anoura caudifer | reverse complement strand
TGGCTTTATACACCATCCTCTTATAGTTGAGCCTTAATTGTTTTTGGCAGGTCAATGGGAAGGATTTACCAAGGCCAGTCATCTGCAAGGACTGGCTGGTGCCACTGACCACTAACCTCCAGCCAAAATGAAGGATCAGCTGTGTAGGGGCCCACTCCACAGAGCAGGAATTCAGCAGGGCTCTTGCGACCACTGTGTCCATCCCTTCAGTGTGTCACTTGTGGAGGTGGTTGAATGGTGGTGCTCCAATATGGTCTGTGGCTGTCCACTGGGTACACACACTCTGGATCCTCCTGGGAGGTATAGTCCAAGGTCAGCCACCACTTGCGTTCTGTCCAGGGCCACCCAAATATGCTACAAAGCAATCTGCAGTCGGCTGCAATTTATGCTGGCTTTGAGGTGCCCAGGCAAATCCAAGGCCAGGCACTACTAGTGCTGAGCCTGGGTCCACTTAGCAATAGGCACAGGGCACTCTGAGGCCAGATGCTGCTTGTTTGAGAGAATTTAGGAAAGTCTAAAGTATGAGCCAAGACAGACCATTTTCATGGAAAAGCCACTGGAAATAGCTTGGGTAGGTCTAAAAGTTAGGTGGAGCAGAGCCTCAGGGAATCACCAAGTTGGGAGAAACAGTATGAGCCAGGTTGATGGAGTCTCAGATATGGCACCTGCCTGCTTGCTCTGTTGGTGGAAGGCTCAGAAAAGGAACAATAGCCTCTGCCAGCACTTTTGCCTGGGAGAAAGCTGCCCTCCAGCTCATGCCTTATGCCAGACACCTCAGTTCCTTCCCATATGCTTTTGGTGCCTGTCAATCTGCTGCTCTGATGCTGGAGCCCAGTGAGCCACAGTAGGTCTGTGCATGGGCTCTTTAAGAGGAACTGCCTGGGAATCTAGCAGTTTTTCTTGCACAGCCTCAATCCCCACTAGTTTGTACAACCAGAAGTTATGGGGACTAATCTTCCTAGCACTGGAACCCTGGGCTATGGGTTCTGGTGTGAGGCAGAAATCCCTCACTCCCAATATATCCCTCCCAATTCTTTTCTGTGTACATTGGTGTGGGACCAGCCCATTCTGGTCTCTGTCCCCACTACCAGTCTCCATGAGGGTTCTTCTTTAATTCTGTGGTTGTAGGACTTCCAGTCAGTTCTGTTTCTGGCAGTTCTGAATAATGGTTGTTCTGTAGTTTAGTTGTAATTTTGACATAGTTTGAGGTGAGCTGAGTTTACCTATGTTGCCATTGTGAACATAAGTCCCATAATTCAACTTTATTGTTGGAATTATGTGCTTTTTTCAGGCAATTGATTATCAGAATTCAAAATTTAATGATTTGGTATTCTACATTTAAAAAAAGAGAAAAACTCTATTTTAACTCTATTTTACTATTTCTTACATAAGTACAAATGCTCACACAGAGTGATAATTTAAATTTCCCAAGTATTTTATTTTTTCATAGAGGTGAATTGCCTCAATTTTCTCCTTACAATTTAGGAACATCTCAGTCTCTCAAAATAAAATAATTGGTATACTGCAACTTTTCCCACAAGCCCAAGGTTTGAGTTCTCTGGAAAGCCTAAACCACTAAGAAGGTGCAGGTGGCAGAGATGGAAGTACCGAAATGGTGACTCCGTCTTCACGTCATGCAGACTCACCCATGCCATATGTACTTTCACTCTATTTGAACCTCTAATCCAACTCTTAAATATCTGTTATTTGAGGACAATAAACTAATTAACCTTTGCTTCACAGATCACTCAAAATTACTAGTTGGGAGAGCTCTGCAATGCACACTGTGTATGATGGTGCAGTTTGTATCCCTCGTATCACCACTAAGGACAGAACCCACCACTACTGCTTCTTCCTCTGCCCACTGCTTGCACTTCCAGATAGTATCTATTATATGAATCTATATGTAATCATTGTAATAAAGTTATTATAGATTAAAGCATTGTCATCACTCTTTGATTATAAGATAATCGGATATTATATTTCAGATATTCAATCTGAATTAAAGCAAAAAGAATTTATTGATGCATGTAACTTTAAGTCCAGAGGTACTATCTCTGGAAATGGGGATCCAGGACATTCAATAATGCTATTGGTCTCTGACTGTATTTCTTAGCTCTCTGTATCTGGTTTATTCATGGCTCTGTCCAGGAGCTCAAGCTATGTCACTCTTGGTTCTGCTTGTCTCTGCCTGGCTTGATTTTTCATAGTAGGACTAGACCTGTGACTGACAGAATAGCAACTAAAGACCCTGGACTCCTACCTCCCAGCTTAAACATCCCACAGGGCAAAGAAACTGTTGCTCCCCAAAGCAAATTATTCCTGGAATACACTGGTCAGTCTGACTTGAGACAGGCTCTGGTACTGAATGATTTAGCTGTAGAAAGAAGGTACTTGAATCGTCAATGACTGACACTTGTTTTCTCTGCTGTGGCAAGGAACAAAGAGGGTTGGCCACATCTGAACCCCGCAAAATTCGATTGAAGGAGAATTTGATACTTGTACTGGTCAAAGCAGCAAATCAACAAAAACTAAGCAAACACTTCATTTCCCTAAATTAGAAAAAATTCATGATACTGCACATATTTATTAAAGAACATATGGCCATGATGAAAACACTGGAAACTAACTGATCATTAATGTTCTCTTTATATCTGTGTATATATTAATGTTTTTATGTTAGTCAGGAAAAAGAAGTGCATCTCTATTTCGAGGGATCGGATACTCCTAGATGGAGTAATCCAACTTGTAACCCTAAATATCACTTTCATGACTAATACCATACAAGCCCCAAAGAATCACTTCTCCATAGATATCATTGCTTGTAGCCTTTATTCTTGAAATGAAAGGCAACAATGCTTAATGCCTGAAAGTTTGTGTGCAGTTTCCTTGCCACTGACAGAGACAAACAATGCTTTGGGAGCAGGGGATGTTGAGGAGGATCATTTAGCTGAGATAAAAGACAAATGCACTTGTCAAATTCTGTCTCACAGGCAGTTGGATTGCAGTAGACTCTTGCATTATAAGTATCATTTCCTGTAATACCAGACATACTGTTTCCTACTTCTTTTCATGTCATAATTTGTGGTTCCAGCATTAACCATAAATTATAAAAATTCACAATAGTTGCACTTGATGGTCAAGGAATATTTTATAGTATTAAGCAATTTATGTTACTTTTAGATGTAGCATGAATTGTGTTACCAGTCCAAACTGGATGAAGATTGCATGTTTGAATTCTGAGTAGTTCTAATTTTATTGACATGTATAAGATTTATGAAAATTTTAAAAATTAAATAAAATGGCCCTGACTGGTGTGGCTCAGTTGTTTGGGCACTGTCCCTCAAAGTGAAAGGTTGCTGATTTGATTCCCAGTAAGGGCACATGCCTGGGTCGTGGGTTTGGTTCCTGATCAGGGCACAGATGAAAGGCAACCAATCAATGTTTTCCTTTTCATATTGATGTTTCTCTCCCTCTCTTTTCCCTTCCTCCCTCTCTCTCTAAAAATAAATAAATAAAATCTTTGAAAAGTTAAATAAAATTTTTGCTCTTTATTAATTTTAATATGTTTAACAATCAATTTTTAATTTGTATTTGCTTTATAAATTTCATAGATAGTATTGATATTTTCAGGAAAATGCTTTGAAAACATATGAAAATAATTTTAATTTTTTAAGTTTTATATTAATTTTAATTTACTTTTAATGAAGCTATGTTCAAGCTTGTATACAATTAATAAAATTACATATCTTTTAATTCTTTATAGTAATTGCTGTAGATAGGACACCAAAGAGGTAGAAAATCCTGATTATTACTACATAGTTATTTTGTTTAAATGAAGGCAAAAATATATTTTGTAGAATATTCATATAATAATTCATAGATTGTGCTTCTTACTATAATTCATTCATACATTGATAGTTTATTAGCAGTACAATCTGAAACATACAGCAATAACTAACTTCTTTTGCCTTCCACATTTTGCTAATTTTCAAAATATTATGTTAGATTATGAAGGTATATTTGTCAAAGCTGGGAGACAGAACATGTATATAATAGTATGTATATTTCTGCTTTTATTTTGACTCTGGGGCCCAGTAGCATTAAAGGCAAGCCAAGCAGAGAAGAAACGTGGTCTAAACCTGGATGTTGTGAGAGTTAACAGGGATGATCAAAGGAGCACTGGAATGATTTACTCCAGGGCAAGGCCCATGAAATGAGAAAAACGAAGTCAGGAGGTAGCTGATAAGGAGAGAGTAAGGGAAAGTGGAAAGAACAGGTGTGTGCTGGTGAGGAAAGGATAGATTGCGGAGCTTTTCCTATTCTGGGTTGCTTGAGTTTACTATGACTTTTTCTGTGTCTTTTTCCCCCTCAAATATGCTGTTACTTCAATTCTTTGTTATCTGGTATACATAACAAACTCATAATTAAAAATTCATATTAGACATCTGTTTAATGGGTTTAAACCTTTCTGTGGAAATGCTGGTGTGCAGCAAATCTGTGCATAAATAAATACATACACTTAAGTTTTTCTTTGAACACTCTCATCTAAAAGATATGATAAAACTGATGTCAGTTAATTCTACCTCATTAAGTAAGTTCAGGATTGCTAACCTGAGTGTACCTGTTTCCTCATTTGTAAAATGGGTTTTATAGTAATGCCTCTCTCATAGGGGAGATGTGAGAATTAAACTACACAGCATAATGCCCCATCTGGGGAAAGCCCTGTATGCTTGCCACCATTATTATTGCCTCCACCCTCATTTTTGCTGTTGGGCCTCATTCCAGGTTATAATGGTGGTTCCTGAGGGAACGAGGTGTGGTGCCAGTGTACTACTCTTTGATTTTCATCACCTGTGCATGCCAGCTGAGCAGTCACATTCCTTTACCGTTTCCACTCAGGTTACCACCCCACGCTCTCTCCCAGGCCTTTCTGGGTTCACTCCACACTTATCAATTTCCACACCTCTTTGAGTCATTGGGAACATACTTAGCTCAGGAAAATTTCATGTCAGACACATCTACTTAAGCAATGCAAATGGCTACCTCTCTTCTAATGTTCTGCTATGTGGCTGGGTAAAACGAGAACCCAGCAAAGCTTGCTACCACATCTCATTCCACCTCAGAAATGAGGAGCCAACTTGTAGTCTTGCAGATCTTTCCAGTCATATGTAGGATTTCTGTTTGTACTACGTCTCAGGACTCAGCCTGGAGAAAAGAGGACAGTGGAGGACATGGGGTTCAGCAGAGACCTAAACTCAAGTCATTTGATTTCTGTCATTGCAAATCCACTGCTCCACCCCAGCTTTCCATTCCTACCCTGCTCCCTGCTTTCCTGTGGGCAAACCTCTTCTGGTGGCTTAGTTGACCAGCAGGTAATCTGTTAATTAGGTTGAAAGAAAGGCCAAGGAGCAAAAAGAACCCAAACTTTATATGTTAAAATGTTATTTTGTTCTAGCAACTCTTTGTGCTCCGAAAAAGAAACGACTTCTCATTCAGGTGCTTTTGCTGCGTGTGTAATTGAAAGGGCAAGAACCAGTATTTGTACAAAATGTTTCTTAAGAGGAACAACTTCCTCATTGTGCAATGAAGCCTGTGGTTCTCGGGTTACATTTTCTCTCCCTCTCCTGAGTTAAGTCTGAATAGTGGGTTCTATATGCACTCCCTTGACTAGAATTGCCAGTCATTTGACAGGGGATTGCCTCCTCTAAGAGCCTGCCTGGGCCTCTCCCATCCCTCCTTTCCCTGCTTTGGCCATGCTGCAGGATGAAGCTGTCCTTCGTGAGAGTTAGCTTTGCTTGTAAATAGGGTGATTTACACCCTTTGTCTTAGCTTCTGATACTTTTGAAAGTGAAAGGGGATACTGTTAATAATTACTCCAGGACAATAAATGTGATTTGGGATAATCTCTCTTCCACTCTGCCAATCCCGCTTTGTTGTGCTCACAGTTTACAGGCAATCTAGTTGATTTACCAACTCAAAAGTCTAACCAGATCCACTCTATCCACATGGTGACGGCCTGGTCTTTCTATCAGTTGTCTACTTCAAGAAAATATTGGCTGAGCTTAGGCTACATAGAGCCACTGGCCCCTTTCTGATTTGTTGAGTCCTCCTAAGTCTGCATGGTCTCTGTTGTTTTTAGCTTTGGCTTCTTTTTAAGAGTCTCAACTAAGAACTAAACACTGTTTTTATAAAGGCAAACAAAACAAAGAGTGCTTACTCCAGACTAAATGCTAAGCAGCTGTCTGGAACAATTCTCTCTCTGGGACTAAGTGGTTCTTTCTGGCTTTATCACAAGTCCAAACTCCCCTTCCAAGGCACATTTTGTCTCCCAGTGCAGAACCCAGGTCACTGTTTGAGGGGATCTCCATGAGGTAAAGGGGGCTCTCTGTCCTGCTGTGCTATTGCAGACAGCTTTTAAAAGAAATTCAGAATCTAAGGAATGGGTTCTACACATAACTTTCACTCCTTCCTAGGTGCTCTCTGGGGATTTAGAGAATTGACTATCTGTAGCAGCAATTCACAAGGCTTTGTTTGCCTCTTGTTTCTTTTCTTGTAGAGGTTCCTATGCAACTACCTAGAAAATTCAAAGCATTCAATAATTTACTCACACACAGTGGTTTATCTGAAATTAGTATTGACTTTGGAGTCTGCCTCATCCTCGCATGAAAATTCCCTCCCATCTATCACCTCAGGATAATTCGTTTCTGTACTGTGCATGTATTTGTCATAGAAATGCTCCTAAGCGTAGTGGCTACCACTATTAGCTCACAAGACCCCGTTGTATTAAAAAATGTAACTTTATATTTCTAATTTCAAACTTAGTTTCTGTTGATGTAAGAAATGTGCAAACCTGTAGAGAATTTATTTTTAGAGTTTACTTTAGCCAAATTTATGACATCAGCCAGGTTACGAGATCTCAAATGCTCCAGAGAATAAGTTTGTTTTACACACTAGAAATTAAGGCAGGGATGTAGAGAGGATTACATGAGGGTGGGAGAAAGCAAGGAGGGAATTGGATTAAAGAGTAGTTAAAATTATATGAGAAGCAGGTGTCTAAAAAGGAGCATTTCAAAAATGTGCTAATCTAGATGCACAGAAACAATGAGCAGGGATTGCTTTAGGTGAAGATAAACCTTTTACTAAATAAGTTAATGCCTGGGACATGACCATCCACAATGCCTAGCTAGTTAGGAATTTATGATCAGATTACCCTATGAAGTTACTTTCTATAGAACCCCTTTCGCATCCACATTTCAAACAGGAGTTCTACAAAGTAATAATCTCTGTTAATTCTAATTAATCTCAGTTCATGTCAGTTTCAGTTTTAGCTGATGATTATGTCATATATTATAAAGAAAATCAGGCAAATATTTCCTTATCTTCTCCCATTAAATCTACCAGCTTCCCAGCTTCAGTGTCCACATGCTCTGCCGGCCTATTTCTTTCAATAAAAGAAACGTCCCTACTGCTCCTAAAGCAACTCCTTTACTGGCCTACAGTACTCAGGTCCTTCTTAGTTTTCAAGGTCTTATCTCCTGAAATTATACTCTTTGTCTTAATTTTCCCTGAGACCATCAAGCAGCTTGGAAGATCAGGCTTTCCAATTCAAAAGCATTACTTCTAGATTTTTTTTGTTTCACCCCATTCGCCCAACCCTCCTTTTCCTCAGTGGTAGTAAGAGGTGCTTTGAAGGCTAGTTTGAAGAGTAATGGGATAAAAGAGAATTTCCAGGATGAAAATCACATTGGTTAAACCGCAGAAAATGTATTATCCTATTGCATTTTGATCTGCAGCGTCACTGTGTCTCCTTGAACTTTGACAGTACCTTTGCTGAGGTCACCACTGCTTCCCACCACTCCACATTTTTGTTACTACAAATAGTCAAACATACCACCTCCAAGAGACTTTAATGAGGACTAAACTGACATCCCCTTGCAGACAATCATTAGGAATGGTCTTACTGCCCATGATGTCCAAGCCTCCCTGGTCACCTTTTATAACTCATGTTTCATCCTTTATGGCTCTAACATAGCCTTTCTCCAGTCCCTTAAAACTTCACTGTGCCAGGAATTCACAGTCCGTCATCAGCAAAACCCTCATATACTCCATCATCTTATCTAGCAATTTTCTTTCTAGTTCTAATACTGCTGACCCAACAGTCCTTTAAACCACCAGGGATCGCCAATCAATTCACTCTACCATTTCTGCCCTGTGCCTTATCCCTCTCACTTCCTTACTTTGATCAGTACTTGGGTTTATGCCATGATTTATTGTTATACTTTCTTTATGTGTCATAAATTATGTTCCGGATCCTGTGTTCTCTTGCTCACCTAAGTTCTTTGTTCCTACAGTCATTCCTTATCTACTGCTCAATTCTCATTAGCACAACGACATGTTGAAATATCATTCATATTAAAAACAAAATAAAACAAATAACAGTTCGTGTAACTCCACATAATCTTCTAACCACTTTCCCAACATATGGGTTCTTCTTTATGACAAACCACTTATAAATTTTAAAATTTTTATTCTTGTTCATAATCTTTTAGTTGTCCCAATTTTTCTCCCTTTACCCTCCTTCATCCCACCTCATCTGCCTCTCCCATAGTCCAACCCCATCCCGTTGTCCATGTCCCTGGGTCATTCCTCCATGTTCTTCGACTTCTCCCTTCCCCTTATTTCCACTATTTCTTCCTCCCCCTTTCCTCTGGCACCTGTCAGTCTGTTTCCTGTTTCCTTGTTGCCAGTTCTCTTTTGCTCATTAGTTTATTTTGTTCACTAGATTCCTCTCATAGGTGAGATCATATGGTATTTGTCTTTCAATTTCTCACTTATTTCACTTAGCATAATGCTCTCCAGTTCCTACCCATGCTAAGCAAAGTGTAGGAATTCTTTCTTTCTTTCTGCTGTGTAGTATTCCATTGTTTAGATGAACCACAGTTTTTTGATCCACCCATTTGCTGATGGACACTTAGGTTGCTTCTAGCACTTGGCTATTGTAAATTGTGCTGCTATAAACATTGGGGTGCATAGGTTCTTTTGAATTGGTGATTCAGGATTCTTAGGGTATAATCCCAGCAGCAGAATCACTGAGTCACAAGGCAGTTCCATTTTTAATTTTTTTAGGAAATTCCTTACTGTTTTCCACAGTGGCTGTGTTACCAAACAGAAAGTGGGATCCTGCTGCCCACTACCACCCTCTAGGCAAAATTCCAGAGGCAAAGATTTGGTGATAAAAGAAAAGAGTCTTTATTCAAAAGCTTCACAGTTTTGGAGTAACAGCTTTTCATGTGAATTTGTCAGTTACAGCTGTCAATTAAGGCTAAACTCTTAACATCTGAGTTCTATCATTTCCCCCTGTTAACTTATAACTATCTTATTTTTATAGCATTAGTTTACAAACTAAGACAACATAAGACACAGAGGCCATTTTGGAAGAATTGCAGGCTTCAGCCTCACAGCCCATTCCCTCTAGAACATCCAAGGAAGAATAAACCTGCCATTCTTTGCCAGGCCAGCCCAATCCTGGGCTGCACTGGGAGTTCCTTTCATCTAAAGTACCATCTGTTGGGAAATGCAGGCAGCTTCAGCACTATCATCCAGGCATCCTAGAGGAAGAGAGAGTCAGTGAGCCCAAGAGCCAGCCCATCTGAAAGCCCTGAAGTCCTTTTAGTTCAAATCTTCTTGTCCATAATTCCATGAGCTCTGGAGGAATTCAGCTTCTCAGCCACCCCCATCCTAGACTGGTTGCCATTGTCTCCTCCTGTGCCCGCTCCCTACTCCTTCCCAGTGATCTATCTGATCAGATCTCTCTGCATCAGCTGCACCAGTCTGCATGACAAACTTTTTGGAAGACTTCCCTATACTCACAGCACCTAATTTCTTAGTTTCTCTTGAACCCACTTGTCACCCAGTCTATAAGAAATGTTTCCTGTCAAAAGTATACATGACTTCCATGTTACCCAATCTGGAGGTAAACTGTTTTTATGTTTTCACATTTCTCATCCACATTTGACAAAATTAATCAGTCATACTTTTTTGAGGTTCTTCTTCCCTTGGCTTCTGATAGGTGGCACTGCCCTAGTTTTCCTTCTATTTCACTGTCCACTTCTCTCCTTCCTTGTCTGGAACTTCAACTGATTTATTAATGAATCATTTATCCATGTTTCTACATTCACTCCTTGGAGTTCAAAAGTTAGATGATCTAATTCAGTTCCATGATTTAAAGATCAATTATATGTTTCTGGTGGCTCCTAACTGTATATTTTAACCATAAATCTCTCTTCTGAGTTGTAGACAGCCATATTTAAAGTCCACTTGATGTTTGCCTCAAATGCACAATAGATATTTTAAACTTATGATTTCTAAAAGATAAATGCGGATTCACCCCTTCTAATCCATTTTTTTCCTTCATTTCCTCAACACGCTAAATGGAATCACAATTCAATGTTGCCGCAACCAAATATTTTGTAATCTTACGTTACACTGCCCTTCCTCTCACGTGGGACAGGAAATCTCAGCATCAAATGTACTGTGGCTGCAAGATGTAACATTTGACATCAGCTGTAATGTCAAAGAAGATGACTGAGGACTGGATATTTGTGATGCCACCATAACAGCCAGTTCCTTCCTGGCCCCTGGCCCTTTCACCTCATCCTTTGTCTTCAGATCTTAGACAAAATCTCATGAAGGAGGAAGTGGGGATCCTTGAATTGACTTAATGAAAACCTAAAATGCATTAATAATCACAAATTTCACCAAGTTTCCAGGAAAAAAGGGACTATATAAAATTTTTTACAATTAGTTAAATATGAAAAGTTGAGTCAATAATCAAGTTCACTTACACAAAAACAAAGGTACACATTATTATATGTAGGTTTGGACTGCAAATATATACCCATTATCTTTGAGACTTCTCTCTCATATGTGGCTTATGGGCCTTCTTCTCTGATTGAGTTCTGAAGGAGCGTACATGACATGAATCCCAGAGAGTCTGAAAAACGACATATTGAAGGTTCCAAAAGAAAATATTAGCGCTCCCATTCATATTTAATTTTATATAAATGAAACATAAATTCATCTTTTCTAAGATTTATATATGGATTGGCATGGGTCATTAACTCAGATGTGTCAGTCACTTGTCACAAAGTGTCCTGAGGAAAGAGTACACGATAGACAGTGGCAGTCTCATTTTTCATACATTTCAACTGTGATATACTGTCTGTATGTGGACCCAATTATGTGAATTTATAAATAATGTTAGGTATTTTTCTTTAAGCTTAGCACTATAAAATGAGGTTAAAAGATTGGAAAAATGTCTTTACAAAACTGAGGATTTAGAATAATTCTAATAATGTACAAGCTGACAACAAAAATGAGTGTTAACAATGGAATTCTATGCAGCAGAAAGAAAGAAGGAGCTCCTACCCTTTGCAACAGCATGGATGGAACTGGAGAGCATTATGCTAAGTGAAGTAAGCCAGGCAGTGAAAGACAAATACCATATGATCTCACCTTTAACAGGAACCTAATCAACAAAACAAACAAACAAGCAAAATATAACCAATGACACTGAAATTGAGAACAGGCTGACAGTCACCAGAGGGGAGAGGGGAGGGAATTTCAGGGGGAAAAGGGGGAGGGTTTACAGGAACAAGTATAAAGGACACATGGACAAAAGCTAGGGGCAGTGGAAGTGGGGGGAGGTGGGGAGGACTGGGGCGGTGGGCTGGGATGGGAGTAAAAGACAGAAAACTATACAAGAAGAACAATTAAAATAAAATTTGAAAAATGAGTGTTAATATATGTTCTACTCTTAGTATAAGTTGTAAGCCACATTCTAAGGTATAAATTGGGAACATAAAAATAACATTAGCAGGAAAACTTGGCTAAGGTTCACAAAGTTTACAAGAAGACCACTTGACTTATGAATTATATCTATTATTATGAAAAATAATCTTCAACGCAAAGTACATATTTATATTTGTTCTTGGAATAGTAGCTAGCAGCAATATAAAGCTAGCTACAATAGTGCTAATTGTAATAGGAGACAAGACAATATATAAAAATATTGTATCTTCATTTCATTGTTTTCAATTTGCATTTTATACGCATTATAATATTCATGATATATGCATGTAAATTATGAATAAATAAATACACATATATGAGATGGACAAACATTTTATTGATGGGGCAAAAAATAAAATATATTTAGAGACCATCACTCAATGGGACAGCAATTAGAACAGCAGAGTAGTCCCTAAGTCCTGCAGTGGAAAATCTTAGAGCTACACAGTGCTTTAAGAAGTTTCTGAAAGAAACAAGCTCCCTTGGGACCAATATCCTATTTTGTCGTCCTTTGTGTTTTTCCTTTGTAAAGTTATAAAGCAGTCACCAGTGTCACATACTTAGAATCACTCCCACACCCCCCTGTTCATTAATTTATTCAAACATACACATTAAGCATACCCTATGCATAGAATGTGACAGGAGAGAGCCCATAGGTTCTTCCTGAGAGTTTCCAAACCAAGTTACAAGAATTCTTGGCAAAAATTTTACATTGTATTCGGTTGCTATCTTTCCTCATAGGGTGTGTGCAAACTATGCAAATCAAATTACAAGAAGAGGTTTCTCATTGCTGACGCTAAAAAAATCTAGGCATGCAAATTAATTCTAAGTTTAAAAACTGATTTCCAAAAAAGAGCTATATTTCTTACTCCTGTTCCTTTATTTTTCTCCTTTTGCTGCATTAAAACAGTTGCTGATTGTCAGGAGAATCCACTGTTAATCAGGGTTAAACAGAGGATACAAAATAGGATGGTAGCTAACAACTATTGAGTGCTTGCTGTAACTCTGTTATAAGCACTTCATTTGTATCAACTCATGTAATCCTTCCAATGATCGCTTAACTATGATAATACTCATTTTAAAGAGAAACTAAGGCACAGATAAGTTAACTCATTTAGTTAATGTTATAGATAGTAGGGAGTAGAGGCAGGATTTAGCCCCTGGCAATCTGGCCAAAGAGTGTATGTTCTGAATCACTGTGCTGTAATATTACTCTAGCTCACTTATGGCTCAGCTGGCAAAAGGCCATAGTTTTTCTTTTTTGACTACATTAAGCTATGATGTACGTACAATAAACAAAGCCATTTAAAGTGCACTGTTGTGATAGTTTTGACAAATGTACATATCTAAGTATCCAATAAACTAATTGAGATGGATTTCCCTTACGTCCCTTTGCAAGAAATAGCCATTGAGTTATCTGACCCTTTCATCTTTATAAAATATCCCTGTTTATCTCTGATGAGTTTCTTGTCCTGGTCCACTTTGTCTCAAAGTAGCACAGTACTTCAGCTTTCTTGTGATTAGCATTTGCATGATATTTTTGGTACCATTTACTTTTAACATTTGTGACTTTATATTTAAATAAAATTTTTTTGGGGCAGTGTATACTTGGGATAGATATAAATTTTACCATCTTACTCTTTGTTTTCTATTGGTCCAAGTCCATCTGTTCTTTGTCCCTTTTTCCCTCTATTTTTTTGATTAATTGAAAAAAAATTTTAGCTCTGCCTCTTTTCACTTCATATTTTGACTATAAAAATATGACTGATGACTAATTTACATTAATTATTAAATTGGTCAGTTGGGCAATTAATGTTTTATAAGTAGCTTTTTAAAAATAATAGTGAATAACTTAATTTGTTATAACATTACATTGAAATGATTTTATCTAAATTAAATAACACTATTATGCTATGGTTGCCAAAATGGATATAACAAAAGCTACAAAACACCAGAAATGAAAAGATGGATTTTTATGAAAGACGAAACTGTAAGCATGACGTCCTTAATGCACTACTTGTTTCAAAATCGATATGAACAGTAAAACTAGTGTTTGGTGAGATTTTTCTTTGATGTAATTAGGGCCATTTTGTTAGTTATAATACTTAAAAGAAAAGAGTGAATTGGGCATACATAACCACAAAAGCTTAAAATGAATGCTTTTGTAGTTTTGTAAATTATTGGTATGCAGTTCTTTATTAACTGAATAATTAGATTTTCAGTCAACTCTCATTGAAGCAAAATTTATGAAATTTTCATGTTAAATCTAACTTGATTTACCCAAGAAAATCAATCATAGCTATTTAGTTCTTTTCCCTTTCCCAATTCCATCCTCAGAAGAAGATTTAAAGTTTTACTTTAGTAGAATTTTTTGTTACCCTACCTGAGAATACTGAATGCATCAGGGTGACTGTTTCATGAGGCGTGAAGTTTGAGGTCTCTTCAAAGTGGCTGGGTGACAGTTAACATCTGAAAACAGACCAACTAAATGTAGAAACACCCAAAAGGCCTAGGACATTAGAGAAGAGGAGCATAATTGATGATCCAGACCAGCAACCATCATTTCCAGACTATGATTCAAACGCTGAAGTGATTAAATAATTTTTTTAGTTTTTAAAAATTATTTATTTATTTATTTTTAGAGAAAGGGGAAGGAGAGTGGGAGAGAAACATTAATGTGTGGTTGCCTCTCGTGCGTCCCCTGCTGGGACCTGGCCTGTAACCCAGGCATGTGCCCTGACTGGGAATCAAACCTGCGACCCTTTCTTTGGTCTGCAGGTCCACGCTCAAACCACTGTAAATAATTTCTCTAAAAACAAATACACAGTCCATGGAAGAACCCTCTATTTTGAACCTGACTAGTAATCTTTCAAAGTCAAAACAAGAAAATCATCAAGTAGTATTATAATATAGGGCAGAGATTATTATTAATTTATTTATGCACTGGATTTGAAGATAATAAGAATGCTAATTCCTGGGTTTTGGAGTTTTGCTTCATTTTGTTTTAATTATTTTTGTAAGCCAAGGCTACTTGAAGAGAGTAAAAGGATTAAGAATACAGAATTATATGCAGGAAATATAATACTTTTGAATGCTTGGAGATAAAACCTTTTGGTGTCTAAATTGAAAGACTACATGTAACAATGATAGAATCATTTCCAAAAAATAAACTTTAACTCAATTCTTATTTGTTAAAGTATAGAAAAGAAGATGATTAAAGACAGAGAAAACAATTATTGCCTGAGGGATCCCCGCAAAATCCTGAATTGAGGCATTATTTCAATTGTTACAACCCATTGTCTCTTTGATAAAAACTGAATGTTTTCCCTTGCCATTGCAAGTCAAAACAATGGTCATTTTGACCATGGTTTCTTAAACTGTGCACATCCACCAATCCTACACCCAAGATGTTCCCCTCAGGGAAGGGATGTATATGCATATTTTTCCTATAAATTGAAAAATCTATGTCTTAATCAAAATGTTTGTCATTGTTCAGAATCTATACTTGATCCTGAGGATTTTGAAACATGATTTAAGAGTAAAACTTGATTTTGTCTTAGTCGCAGACACAAGTCAACTAGGCTGTTAAGATTGAAGTATGCAATTAGAATGTTCTAATTTGAAAGAGAAATATAATTGTAGAGCAAACTGAGTTCTCAAGTCCATTGCTGAATGTATTCTCATTTTCACAGACAAGCAACGCGTGAAAACCATATCATGAGAATACAGATTGATTTTTTTTTTAAAGAGCAAATCTCTTCTACATTTACATATAACAAAAAAACTTGAGTCACATTTTTCCCCCCAAAACTCTGTAACATTGCTCCATATTTATTTGGTATATAAATGTTACCATGGAGAAAAAAAAACTATGGTTAGTCGTAATTATAACATTTGATACATCTTTTTCTCTGAATGTTTATTGGATTTTTCCTTATTTTTAGATTTCTTTCTTTGAATTATATTTGATTCAAAAATATTGCTAGAATTAGAGAATTTTGTTCTCTTTTCCTTCATTACACTAAATGATGTGGCATTTTGATCTATAGACTGACACCAATTTTCAGTTACATAAAGTTTTCCCCAATTATAATTTTGTTTATTATATATCTTAATTCAATTGTTTCAATGTATTTCTTAGTAATATCTATATTTATTGGGCTATATAGATATTTATAAATATTTATAAATATCTATATTTATAGACACAATGTTTGTGTCTAACATTTTCACTTCCACTATTTATAATGTCTCTTCATTCTGAAAATTCTCTTCAAACAATATCATTCTATTTATTACTCTCCCCTTAACCTAATTCCTTCTATTTCATTATTAATTTCCTTGGGTCTTTTGATTAATCCATCTTATATTTGAATCTTAACATTTTTAAAGTTTTTCATCTGGACATCTTTTTATTTCAATCTATTTTATTCTTATAGCATTTTGCCCTTATTCTGTACAGCCATTTACACCTATTGATATTTCAAATAGACATTTTTTTATTTTTTCTTCTATTTGTTTTGATAAGTCATTTTTCAAGGATATACTCTTATTCTCTATTGTCCAGATGATGGTTGGCTACTTTTTTAGTAGATATGTCCATGGATTTCATGCCACATTTGATTATTATTTTCTGCCTCTCCTCTTTAAATGAAGAGAAATACTTATCCAGACCTGGGATTTGTTACAAATAATAGGGGTGAATTTTTTTTTAACTAAGCTTACTTCCCAGATGGTAACTGGTAGAACTCTCCTCTCAAGTGTAGGAGCTTAGCTTGGCTTAGCTAGAGGATGCTAGAGTCAGCTACCAATTGTGAAGCCACTGTGCAAGGAGTTGGAATATTCTTCTCTGCCCTACTGCCTAACTCTCTGGTGCTTTTGACACATAAGCAGGAAAAACTACCATATTCATAATTTACTGCTTTAAGTGGTTTTACGTATACATAACCACATTTATTAGGGTGAAATATGCTACTTCTGATCCTTCTCTGATTTCAAGGTCTTGGAGGGGAAAGACAGAAAGTTCAGAAAAAGACCAAAGAATTGTAATAGTCCAAATAGTTGAAGACTCAACTATTCAAACTTTAAAACTCCTGGTAGAAAATATAGATGGTTATTTTGGGACTTTGTGTAGGCTGTTTGATTAAACAATACACAAAACACATTGACTATAAAATAAAGCATTGATAAATTTGGAAATATGAAAAGAAAGGTTTGGCCATCAGAAGCTACATCAAAGAAAGTGAAAGTTACAGACCGGCAGAAGATATTAATGACACCCACGTTCTGAAATAATTAAGATAAATAATACATAATAAGGAAAATACTACCTACATAAAAATGAGCAGAAGATAAACACATTTCATGGAAGAAGAAACAATAGGTCAATCAACACATGAAGAGATGTTCACCTCATTAGTGGTTAGGAAAACAGAAATCAAAACAAATTTAATTATCAGTTTACATGCTTTTGATTGGCCAACATTAAAAAACCTGTCAATACTGTGTTGGGGAAGATGTGAATCCACTGGTGAATGCCTATATGGGCAAATCCAATTTGGAAAGCAATTTGACATTATTGTCTAAACCTGTGACACAGCAACTACAATTCAAGCTATGTATAAAAACAAAAAAATACAACAAAAACATTGCAGATGTAAACATTAATTTCTAGGGTATTATATATGGTGTAAAACATTTTATAAGGATAACCACACTAATATATGTTTTAGGAAAACATATACATACATTTAAGCTAAATAAAGCAAGGAAGTGATAAACACGAGATTCAGGAAAAATGAGTATTTTGATGGAAAAGGCAGGGACATGGATGCAGAAAAACCATTTTGTTGTTGTCAGATTTTTAGGCTTTGTTTTGGGTGAAAGGTTTATGTGTGTTTATTTATTATATTAATGAAAACAATTACTTATGTAACTTACCAAGTAAATTAAAATTGGCCATGTATAGACAAATGATAAGATTATGGCATTAGCCAAGGAGTATAAACAAACTTTGTGTCCCAGGTAATTACCAGACTGAATCAGAATTTTCTCTTAGAGAAGTACCTGAATTTTGTTGGGAAATATTTTAGTAATTAACAGTATAGTTGTGGATTTGCAGATGTCAAGGAAATAAAAGAAGTGGCTATTGTCATCCCAAGAAATTAAATTAAAAAATATTAATGTGCATGAAAAAAAAAAAGAAATGAATAGGAATTTGGTTGTAGGAAAAAAGGGGGAAAGGAGTGAGGATATTATACAAATCAAATACATTTTTTGCAATGTACACTTTAACTTCCCAAAACTTTAGGAAAATGTGCCAAATTTGCAAATGTCTCCTTTCAGTTGTTTTCTGTATGGAAATAAAGAACAGTTCCACATCTATCTGACACACTACAAATCATGTTGAGCACATGAGGATCACAAGGCCATACGCTGAAAATTCCTATGGCTGACAGCTACAGGAATCTGGAAATGACCCATGAAAACTCATCTCAGGAAATTTGAAGATATCATGATGATGATGTGGACTTCCAGAAGACATGAAAAGGCTTCTCAAATAATGCTATCTATCCACCTTCAATTTTCTTTGAAATATTACAGATTAGGGATACAAGCAGCATATAATTCTCAAGATTTAATAGTCTTTCAACATTTCTGCTTTTTATAATTTATAGATTATATTTATAAGAAAAATTATAACATAATTTATGCAATTATATTATTTTCTAAGCTGTATTTGTAAAAACACATCAATACACAAAATGCATTATTATATATGTTTTACATAGAATCATCTCACTCTTCAATAACAAACACTTTCTTAGGTGTACCAAAAGGCAGAAAAAATTATATATTTGGTGAGTGTATTTAAGTTGCAGAAACACCTTAATTTTCTACAATTTCTCTATGGAGTCATTCATATTTGTGTCACAAATGTTATTTTTAAAATAATAAATATTTCCAAATGGATAGGAAAGTAATATAAAAAAGCATTAAATTTATGAGATTCTGGCATTTTTTAGCAATCTCAAATGGAGTCTCACGCTTCACCAAATTGGGTATTAAGATTTGTAAAGTTACTTCTATGTGTGTGAAACCAACAATAAAAATAATATAATGATAATAATGGATGCAATGGATAGTTCTAGCTTAAAAAGTTGCTTTGAAATAAAAAAGGAATTACTACCTCAAATTTATTTTATTTTAATTTTATATCATTAGCATTCACATATGCTTATAACACTATGATTTCAATAAGCATGGGTGCAAAATACCACAAATCTCAATGGCTCATTGTAATTTGTTGTGATGTTACTTGTCACACTATGTCAAGAGCTGCTCCAAGAAATTAACTTGAAAATATGTGTTGCAAAGACTTAAAGTTTTGTTTCTTTTATAAAATGAGTATGAGTATCTTCTTCATCTGAAGGTGCAGGTTGACCCATATGCTCTCTTGAGGTAAGACTTTTCAATGTCCTCAGAAATGTCCCAATATAAATTAACAGAGTGCTGATTAAATTTATGAATCTTGAAAATTTGTATTATGATTTAGGATATACTCCATTGCAATACAGGACTTTATATGTTAGGTTGTTTTCACACACTTTAACCTTAGAGTAATTGGGTCATGTTTCTTCTTTGCTTGAGTATCATGTAATGCATCATCATCATCATCATCATCATTATTTTAACTTTATTTTTATTATGTACATTATTACAGATGTCCACCCATTTCTCTCCCCTTTGCTTACCTCCACCTAGCCCTCAGCCCCCACCCCTTCCCTCAGGCCATCACCACACTGCTGTCTGTCTATGGGTAGTGGTTACCATGTTCACCTAACACATTATTTTTAATGTGGAGGCATCTTTGGTATGAGTTGCACACACCGTTTCTGGAATCAAGGGTAGGGTCAGAGAATTAGCCACATTACTGGTGTTTTATACTTACTTTGGATTTCAGCATTGAAGAAATATTAGAATGCAAATTTACTCATATGATTCTGGCAGGCTGAAATATACTATTTATTTTATAACTCATAAGTCATTAAATGCATTAACACACAGGATTTTAACCTAAGATTTTGTTTTTTACTGCAGTGTCCTGCCTTACCTCAGATTACCTCTATCAAAATCTCTCGGAAAACCTTAAAACGCTTTATGAATCTCCCCAGCTGATTCTAATGATCATTCAGTTTTAGGAACTAGTACTGTGGAGTACTTCCAGACATACAAAATCTCTATCCTTTTTTAAAATTCTGCCTTCTTAAAAAATGCCCTTATTAAAATATATTCAGTCATCTCTGAGCAGTGAATTGGGTGTGATAAATTGACTCACCTGACCTGTTTCCACTGCCTTCTGTGGTCCTCTCTGGTTTGCAGAGACAGCAGAGAGTGAAACATTTCCCAAACTCTGGATTTAGGTCCTGCCTGTCATATGCACTTGTGTAAGACTTGAATTCAGAATTCAGTTAAGTGGTGAGGGAAAATGCACCCCAGACATCCATTTTGCTATTGAGATCTGGCCCTTGTGGCATGGCCCTAGAATCAATATTTCTGAGTGAAGCTCCGTCATTCCTGAATGACAATTAAAGTAGGGTATTTCTGGAGCCAGCAGGAAGGAAAAGAGCTTCCTGATTCCTCAGCTCTGTAACTATAGTAGAGGTAACTGTTTCCTTCCCAAGCAATTTTCTGTGATGTGGTCGTGTCTGGGATTATTCCCAAAAGCTCAGCTCAATATAAAACCTAGCCCTTCAACTCTTCTAAGAATTTTCTAAGTATTAAATTCCTTATATTTTGCCTAGTTTCTAAACTAGCTAGAGTGGTTGCTTTAATCTTCAACTAATCCCAGTTAATACTTTCTTTTTTTAGCTACCCATCTGGCAATCATTACGCAAAGTAATGATTTATTTTGGCATTTCATATGCAGAGTTAACAGAGATCTTCAAAGATTTTAAGATCTTCCCCAAAAGAAAATCTTATGAAGGTTTTATTTACAAATGACAATAATTCTTAATAAGGAGACTTGGCGAGTCCATTGAAAGAACATTTTCCATGCACACTCATTGGCACTGGGTTTCTTCATATGGTATGTCCCAAAGGCTTCCTATTCTTGCATTTAATAAATGCATCATGTACTTGGATGTTTTTTCAGATTACCCTATAAGTTTTACTTCAAAGAAAAAAAATCCTGAAAACAACGAGCCTTAATTTTCTCCTAAAATTAACATGACAGATATGAGGAAGAGTTTTGGATATCCTTCCCAGGAAATTATATACTGTATGTTGCAAAGAAATAGAAACTTAGAAAAGACCATATATACAGTAGTTCAAATTCCTACTTTTTTGAAATTCTCTGATTCTTTGTGTTCATTCTATATATTGGTTCATACCATTAACATTCATTAAACACTGTGCTAGACAATGGAGATAAAGCACAATGGAGAATAAAAAAATGAATGCTAAAATAGATGCTACAGGAAGCTTATGTTCTAATGGGGGAAAGATATTAAACAGTTGATCACAAGAGTATTTAATTAAAATTACAGTATGTTTAAAAAGCCATAAGTAAAACCAGGGGGTGACATAATTAAGATTCTGAAACAGTCTTCCTTGAGGAAATAATATTTGAGGTAACCTCTAAAAAACAAATATAAATTCACTAGGGGCTGGCAAGGGGAGTTTTCTTGGCAGAGTTGTGGAATATAAACAAACAGCCTGAGGAGAGGTCTTAAAACTTCTTCAAAACAAATGTGGAACAAATTTCTTTCCAAAGTCACTTCATCAGATTTAAAAGAGGTCATGGACTTCCTCTACATTTCATACCCAAGAAAATATGGAGCGTGGAATACTTAGCTAATGGGAAGTGAAATGAGGAAAACCTGCAGACAATAGGAAACAATGAGGACACAGGAAAGATAGTCAATACTTCATCCTATTGTCTTTACTAGCTTTTCATTTGCCAGTAAAGAGGTACAACACTTCTTTTCAAGACTGTGCCACACCTGGAGGTGTATCTTCTTTCTGGTCTACTTCACATTTTAAAAAGTGCAATAATATAAAAATTTCACAACATCAAGGGACAAATAATAAACAATTTTTTCACACCCTCTCTCTCATCAAATTCCATTATGCATATTGCATTAACCCCCACTTGAAGGTTGGAATCATCACTCCTGGCTCCTAAAGCTTGTTTAGCTGGTTGGTTTTTCAGTGTATGGGGGGGGGGGATCATGATAAGTGTGCATGTGACAGGTGGCTGAGCCCTTAGGTAACTTTGTACCTCTGTTTCAGAAAGGGGGTTTGTCTGATCTTATCTGTTGCCTATCATGAGACAGTTTACAGTCATACTGTGTATTGACATGTTTCCAACTACAGAAATATTCTATTAACATTTTTATTGTATGATCTAGTAGGATAAAGAAACTTAGGCAAAAGGTACAGAGAATAAGTAGCATAGATGGTGGGTAGAAAATAGACAGGGGGAGGGCAAGAATAGTGTGGGAAATGTAGAAGCTAAAGAACTTATGAAACATGGACATGAACTAAAGGGGGGGCATGTGGGTGGGAGGGGGTGTGCAGGTTGGAGGGGAATGAAGGGGAGAATGAGACAACTGTAATAGCATAATCAATAAAATACATGTTTTAAAAAAAGAACCTTAGGCAAGCACTTTGAATGTCATTTCACCTCTCTTGGATATTTTATAAGAAATAGTGTTGTGGCCTTTTTTGGCCACAAGTTTCCTCAAGAGCAGTGATAAAAATTGATTCGTTACCTCTGTTTTCTTAAGAGGGAAAAATTGTCATAAAGCAGATGTCAGGAGATTCAGCCCCATATGGAAATTTTGCTGAAATTTCCCAAAGCAACTTCTCCTTATTTATTCCTTTTATTTCACTGTTAAAAAATATTTACGATGGATTATTTAATGTCTGTATTGCCTAAGAATGGGGTCAATCTGTCACAATCTTTCCTTTTTCAAACCTGTAGATATATTTATGTTATAAAAACTGCAACAAAATCATAAATTGCTCCTAAGTTAGGAAAAATTGGGGAAAAATCTATTGATTTAATTCTTCTTAGAACAAAACAGTATCTTCTCTATTACTTCACTTTTTTTCTCTTATTAAAATCTTCAATAATCAGAGCAAACAACTTACTATTTGAAATCACTCGTTCTTAGGTAGAAATCTATTGATTCCATAATGACTGAAAATAGTAAGGTTAAATGTGTCAGTTTGGAGAATTACAAAATAGTTAAGTGGCTTTTCCTACAATTTCTACTCTAGGAATCTGTATAGCAATATTTTCTTCCATGTATTACTAAACATATAACAACAAACCTGTCTCTGAACTGCTGGGCTTTTACATTTTATATAAAGTATGAAAGATTAGAATTACAGTAATATATGCTTTAAGTTAGAATAAATATATCATTAGTTCATATTCCTTATCTAAAGAGTAGAAGAAATAAATGATTATGAGCAAGTATTTCAGCACCGCAATCTGTAAGGAGCTAAGATGAAGATATCTATTACATGGGTCATGCCCTTGCTGATATTACGTTTTTGGACTATGAAAACATGAATGATTTATTATATTCTAGAATAATACTTAAACATTCTACAGTTTAAACATGTTACACTAAATAAGACATACAATAATATTCTGATGTAACAAAATAAATTGGTCTGAGAACCTCTACCATAGAGCATAGATTACATAAATGAACTAAGTAGTCATCTAGATTGCAAAAAAAGAGAATTTATGAAAAGTTCATGGCTTCAGGGACTTGGTTCAAAGGCTTGAATAATGCCACATGGTGTGACTAGTTTTATTCTGGTTTTTCATGGTGTCCTCCAGCATCATCAGACTCATGTCAGCATAACACCAAGTGCAACTTGGCCCCAAACCCAGGTTTAGTGTATTTCAGGCACTGACTGGAAACTGGGTTCCAGACCAGCTCCTGCTCACACCATATCTGTGTTACTGCTCAGTCCTACAGGCAGCTGTAGGTAGCCTGTCAGAACAGGTGAAGGAATAAGCTTTGAGTCCTGGCCAGTTGTTAGCATCCTTTGAACTACAGTTTTTATTGGTTAGACATATGGCATGTGAACCTCTGTTTGGATTCTTACTTCAATTCCTTCAAATGTGAGGAGCAGGCCTGGATTAGGCAATAGTAGGAATTTTGCTCTTTAACCTTAGAGCAGAAAACAGCCATTTGGAGTTTAAGAAGGACTCTTAAAATTCAGTAAGCTGAAAAATAACCCAATTAAAAATGAACAAACTGTCTAAACCATCACTTCACCAAAGAAGATATATAAATATCAGAGAAGCACATGAAAAGATGCTCGACACCATTAGGCATCAGGAAGATGCTGGTTTCTATTTTACAAAGTCACTCAGGCTTCAGTGCAGTGAAGGACTGGGGATCCAGGTGGCTGCAGAAAGAACAGGTGAGAGGCTATTGTCATAGGACTAGTAAAGACAGTGGTTGCTGGAATTAAGATGGCGGTTGTGGAGAAAGGGGGAGAATGACAAGTTAGGAAAATATTCAGGAAGCAAAATAGATAGGCCTTGACATTGACTTTGATTTCAGAGAGTAATGTGTTAGAAATAATTTGACGTTTTCTGGCTTTTGCAGTTGAGTGGATCATGGTCCCATTCACAAACATGGGGGAGCCAGGAGGAAGATTAGGTGTGGGGAAAGATTGAGTTTATGTTCAATGAGCACCTTAGAGGTACCTCTGAGACACCAAAGTAGAATCATGGAGCTGGCAGCTGGAGTAAGATGGGTCCTGAGCTTTGTCTCCTATCTGGAAACTGAAAGGCAATGTGGATGAAGTTTCAATGGGAAGGAAGGGAAGAGCAGGGATTGCCAAAGTAGATTCCCCTGTTCTGTAAAGCAAGAAGGGAACATGCTTTTCCTACACGGTGGACACTAGAAAAGCAGGAAGAACCTCTTGGTGAAGAGGAAGTTCAGAGACCTCCTTTAAATACTCTGCTTGAAACTCCTTAGGGCTTTTGCTAGTCTGGGGTACCTTGAGCCGGGACGAAGTGAAGTCAGAGATCTTCCAAGTCTCACTGCTCCTCCACTTCCTAACCCCCCCCCCCATTGCTAACTTTCAGCTAATATGTAGATTGCATTTATGTAATTGTGGCTTTGGAAAACCAAAAAAAGGTCTATTGTGCAGGTTATTTAAAATTTTACTAAATAATCTGTCTAGTTTTCCTACATGGATTATATAATATATAGAAAGAAGAAAAAAATCATTCTCCTTTATTTTTATACCTTGTTAGTGAATCATAACTATACTCTTCCTTGGTTCCCCTTTCCATCTCTGTCTGCTTCTCACATTCTTAGAAAGAACAATGGGGTCTTTAAATTCACTCAGTTTCTGTTGGGAAGAGGCCAAAATTAGTGTCCCACTGATAGTCAGAATAGCCTTCTAGCTGTACAGTCTAGGAAAGGCATTTAAATCTTCCCCCCCTCTTCTTTTTCTAGTTTGGCGTATCCTAGCTTGTATTCTACTCTTCCTGTAAATATGAGAGAAAATAAAAGACACTATTCAGCCTTCTTTGAAAAGTCTGGCATTTCAGTGGTTTTCTTTAAGGGGGTTCCTCATTTGTGGAACTGGCTTTGCCACTAACGGAAATCAATCTGAATGTCCTATTGTTTATCTTTTTTCTTTCCTCACAGTCTGAAATTGCCTTTGCCAAGTTTTCGAGCGGAACCTGAAAGACCCCCTCTCATTTTCCCGTTCATCCCCTGCGTCCAACTCCATTGAATCCTCGCAGAGCTTTCTCAGGCAGAAGGGCTGCAGTGTGAATACTGGGAGGACCTCGACCTACTCCGCTAACCCAGTGGCCTGAGCCAATCACAAAGAGGATTGGAACCTCACTTGAGCCTCCCCCCCCCCTCCCCCTGTAACAGCCTCCTGGAAAGGACACTGGAGGGGTGAGTGTGTTTGCAATTTAAGTCCTTGGCTTTCTGCCCGCCCCTTTTCCAAATAAGAAGGCTGGAGCTGCTCTGAAGTGCAAAGGGGTCTCCTGAATTGCAATAGGATTCAGAGATCCTCGCTCCAGTCCTTACTCTTATTTTCAAAGCTGACGGGAAAGGGTAAGGATGGTGGAGGCTTTCTGTGCTACCTGGAAGCTAACGGACAGTCAGAACTTTGATGAGTACATGAAGGCTCTAGGTGGGTAAAAACCAGATGTCCTCTTCTTAACCTACAGCTTCAGATACTCGCAGATTTCTTTTACACCCATTAGATTGCAAGTGGCAAAGACAGATCACATTGCCATAATCGGATGCTAGGCTCTGCGCTTCCCAGGGAATGGATTTTTAGGGTGACAGTTGCTTGCTTTCTCGATGGTGCATCTAATAGTGTGTAGTGGATGGGAAGCTTCTGTGCCTTTGTCGTTTTCTCTTCAGCCTCCACTTATTTGACATCTGTATATTATTATAGCTCAGTAGTTGTACTGAGTGACTAATGGGCTAAACATGCTCTAGTGAAACTTAGACTTTAGGACCTGGATTCCAAAGTAAGAAAGCAGTTTTCTGCTTCGTGAGCTATTTTGGAAGTTGCTGCTGACTGTATTGCTTCCCTTTGCTCTTTCAGGTGTGGGCTTTGCCACTAGGCAAGTGGGAAATGTGACTAAACCAACAGTGATCATCAGTCAGGAGGGGGATAAAGTGGTGATCAGGACTCTGAGCACATTCAAGAACACAGAGATTAGTTTCCATCTGGGAGAAGAATTTGATGAAACCACTGCGGATGACAGAAGCTGTAAGGTAAGAGGCCCCTTTGCCAGGGTGAGGATAAGGGGGAGTGAATAAAAAAAAAGAGAGATTCCGGATGCTACTTTCTGTTTTAGATGTTGGGAAACAGAATGTTCTCAGTATTTCAACTCATAGAGAAGGACATCAGGGCTAATTTTGCATTCTAGGGCACATAGGTTATGTTCTGAAGTATAGGTACTTGCTATAGCTCAAAACACGAATCTATTTTTTACCATGTGTTTTCACATTATGTATCAAACCTGTTTTTCAAAATAGTATTTGTTTGAAAGAATAGTTGCATTTTATTTAACCTCTTGGATTGCCTCAGATTGGCTAAGTAGACAGGCTGCCTCCTTCTAAGTCTTTGCTTAAAGGAGAAGGGCTACCAGAGCACTTGTTCATAGCTTTTACTTCTAGTATATGAAGTTTTTGGAACAGAGGATATGGTACTGACATGATAATTAGTTTTTCACAATTATGCAACTCTTTCAAAAAATCACTGCATTTGAATTTCGTATCAGAAATTGGATTTGTAACTATTTTTATATTCTGCATTTTGTTGTTATTCTCAGTCTGTTGTTAGCCTAGATGGGGACAAACTCCTTCATGTACAGAAATGGGATGGCAAAGAAACAACTTTTGTAAGAGAAATTAAGGATGGCAAAATGGTCATGGTAAGTAATGGTAATTCTCTCTCCCTTCATCCCTTCCCCCTTTCCTAATCTCTTTTCCTCTCCCTCCCTCCCCTCTCTCATCCTCCCTTTCCTGCCCTCCCTTCCCCCTTCACTCTTCCCTCCCTCCCTTCTCTAATCACATTAAATTGTTAGCAGGGTTCTTTAACCATGTGTGAAACAGAAGAAATGAGCATGTCCTAGCTAATTATTTTCTCAGCTGTGCTCCTTTAACTATAGAAAAAGATAAAAATTCTTAATTTAGTTAAAAAAATGTTGCCATTGATTTACCTAACTTGTGTTAAAAGAATTTTTGTAACATCACTGCAAATGCTTAATCCTCAAATAAAATCTAAATATAAAACTACCATGAAAATATATAAAGATGATTGATATTCCTTTAAGAATATCAAGCTTAATGGATCTCAGAAAAAAATTACTTTATAACTCCTGTAATAAAGAATAGATCTTCAAACATTTTATAGTTTAGTTTATAAAGGCTATATAAGTTCAGTGCAGGTAATTTAGAATAAAACAAAAAAGTACAACAAATGTAAAAATGTTAAAGTCCTCTTTAATTTCTCCTCCGAGAGCACCATCTTGGTGTTACTTCCAGTCTTTTTTTTTAATGTATAAAGTACCTTTTACACATACCTATTCAAAACTGGTAGTCATGTGAAAACTATAAAACAGAAAATGATTAAAAATTATTTCTCTAATAATATGCAACATCATAAATTGGGAAAATATTATGTCTTAATCTAGCATCCCAGACACCTTTGTGTGTGCGTGTGAACTGAGTAATGGTATTTTGATCACACCGGATAGTCAATGTATCATTTTGCTTTTTTTTTTTTTTTTTTTGAGAGGGGGGGTTGCTTTACATATTCCTTCTAAGATAATGGCAGAAGAATTTTTTGTTTTTGTTATTTAAGAAAATTGGCTGTTATTTACTCTCTTCCACTTACCTGCCTCAGAGCTGTTCTGGACTGGGATACGGGGTTTCTGTATTCACACTTCTTTTCTTGGGTGGAAGTGGAGAGCAGGGGGCCAGTTGTTCATTCATGTTAACAAATATTTGCCCACATTTTCCCCCAGTGATTATCAAAAGAAAGGGTTCACCTCTGAAAAACTCAATCTGAATTTTCCTTTCTGCTTTTACCTACATTTTACCTGGATACAGAAAAGTGGATATCTCAGCTTTGGCTGGATGGTTGTGATCAGGGAATTTTGAGTTCAAAAAAGGAGATTAAGCATCTCCTTTTGGATGATAAATAAGGACACACTCCTGAAAATCACATCAATACATGAAAATAATGAAAAAATTTAAAAACCCTAAATTTTGTAAAGAGGTTTTATAGCAATTCTTCAAGTTGAATTTGACTTAGGAACCCATGTCCCTTCCACATTGGACCCACCGAACCACCAAGGTTCACGGAGGATGAAACATGGCAGCCAATGGCAGCCGATGGCAGCCAAAGCTATGGGAACATTTGTGTGTTCTTTCCCAGCTGATTTTGGAACAAATACCATTTGTCCCAATAGTTTGGATCTTCTCAAACCTCTTTGAAAGTTATCTAGGTCATGAATTGAAAACTGTTACGAAAACCTACTAAAATTTCATTCACTTTCATAGCAGATAGCCAATTTGCTTCAATTACTCTGATAACGTAAGGCAAAAGGAATTCTTTTGATCTGAATCTAGATAGCTATTCTCAGTTTTTGTTTCATTTTCCCTTTGCAAGCATGAACTGTGTATACATGTTATTCGCTCAATAAATACAAGGGTTTTATTTCATTTTGTTTGAAGAAATGAAGAGCCTATGCAGCATTTACTGTTTGTAAATGTCATTCTTTTGCATAATAGTTAAATTATGTATATGATAATCTTTAAAAATTTCAGCTCCTGATGTTCCTATCTGAAATGATTTGGTTATCTTTTAAATCTTTCAGACTCTTACCTTTGGTGATGTAGTTGCTGTTCGCCTCTATGAGAAGGCATAGAAAGGTTCTTGATCTGGGCCTGGAGAAGCTCTACAGACTTTCTGTGACTCAAGTCTTGGCACTATCCTGCTACTACAGCACAGCTGATCACTAATTAGAGGGTTACCCTTGGTATGGAGGTAGACAATGGTGCTTTAAAAACTTGTTTAAAAAACTCATTACTTTAAGCAACTAGTTCAATTTGATCTACAAATTTATCATGTATAATTTGCATTAAGAATTTAAGTCACATTTTTAAAATAAAAAATGA
The DNA here is from genome assembly GCA_004027475.1 of Anoura caudifer. Classification (NCBI taxonomy): domain Eukaryota; kingdom Metazoa; phylum Chordata; class Mammalia; order Chiroptera; family Phyllostomidae; genus Anoura; species Anoura caudifer. The sequence continues at coordinate 44,900 of PVKU01003064.1, read as the reverse complement.
ATACATTTTATAATTTCCATTAGAATGTAAATCGAATTGGAATAAAAATCTAATAGTACCCCTGAGAGATTTTGTTGTTTTTTTAATATCATTAATCTGTCTGGGTATTGTATATTAGAGTTTTAAATAAAGTAGCCTTTCCATGGCATAAAGTAAGGCTGGAAAAATTAACACTTTGTTTAAAATACTAATTTAAAAAAATAAGCAGAGGCCTCGGGAAATGTGGATATGCCACAGATGTGTTTGAGCCTCCCACAGAGAATTCGTGATGGTCAAATACATTTGGCTGGGTGCAGAGAGGAATTGTTACTGGGGGGGTTGGGTCCACGGTGACCTCTTGCTGTTAGGAACAGGCAGCCTGAAGCGAAATGATACATGGGAAAACGTCTTATTAAAGGGTAAGTATAATCAAAATGTCATATAATTCAAATTTTTATTGAGAAGTAAATAGTAAAGGGGAGTGAATTTTATCTTGGATTACAAAGATGTGTCTCCAGACGAGTACAGTGCGCAGGACTCGGTCAGTAAGAACGCTAAAAGGGAGTGCGCAGAGGGGGCGTGAAGGCATTCACGCGGCTTTGTGTGGGAGCTGTTGTAACTGAGTTGACCGAAATAAAGAGAGTAAACATCTGTAACCAGCTACGGCTGACATTTGTGAAATACAAACACACATTCTTTTATATCTCATCATTTACAAAGTGCTTTTTATACATTTTCTCAAATGCACAATGTAAAGGGGCAAAGCGGATAATATTTCTACTTTTCCAATGAGGACACTGAAGATTAAATTTACATGTCCAAGTTCTCATGACTAGTGAATATATCAAGAACTGGACACTTTGAAAATTTCCCCTTTATTTCTTCTCAAAAATTAATATTTTAATTTCTTTCTGAAACAAAAATGGTAGCCTCTGGAGTTGCAGAGTGGGAGAAAGGGTAAATATTTTGCAGAACAAATGTGCAATATTAATTTTTAATCAACCCAGTGATTTCAATAAGTTTCTATAAGTTAATTCAAGGTCCAATTAACTTACAGATATAAGTATGAGGACACTTCCTTTAACTTCCACAGTTTATCACACTATTACTTGACTATTGTAATAAATGAAGAGTAGAAAAATCCAAAGTGCAGCTATAGGATTTAACGTTTGAATGTACAATTGTTACTGAATGTCAAGATAAAATTTTCTGGCTGAAGTCGCCATTCCTAAACTAGAGTCTAGGTTTGTCTTTTTTTTTTTTTTCTTCTTCTTTTTTAACACAGGACTTTACTGGTGGTAATCTGCAACACGGTTTGAAGAGCAAGCGTGAGGTATTGGGAGTTGGGGGTGACCATGATGCCTGGCCCCACACCCTTAGCTTTGTCTTTGAAAGTATGAGCCAGGACATTAAGGTGGCCCTGACAGCCTTCACAGGTGCTGCGCCTGGAGAACTGCTTTCTCCTGGTGATTCTAGCCTGTGCCTGGTAGAAGCACAGACTCTGGGCTATCTATTCTTAATAATACAAGGCCAAGAATGGGGAATTCAGCTTCAGGTCTGTGTAATTAGGCCAAATAACATCCTTCTGGCATTTATTTCCATAACAACTTTCTCACAGAGTGAAGAACAGAAAGGTTTCTGGGTGGCCTAATAGAAATGAAGTTATGCTGGGCTAAAATATCAAGAGCTGTAGTGACAGACCAAAACAGTGTTTTTTTCTGGGAATATAATTAACAGATATTCTTGCCTCCTAAATGTTTTACAGAGTCCTTGCACATCAATTTTTCTTCAAGGAACACTTTATCTCATATAGTAACCTGTCAATGTACTAACTTTTCTGGTTTGCTCTTTAAAAAAAGTTAACAGAAAAGGAAAAATTTGCAAGCCCAGAGACAATTTGACCAAGAGGCGCTGGACGAACCTATCTTAAGCCAAGATTCCAGATATGGAAACTGGGCTAAAGGCTATGCTGCGAAGTCCAACCATGGAAACTTGACAATGAGTAAGCAGCAGCTTCTTCCTTTTATAGGAAGAAGCTCACCCAAATACATACCCTCATATACCCTCACAACAAAATACAGCCTACACCCAGAACATAGAGACCTACAAACACCTAGGGTTGAGATTGTACCCAGAGATGCTGAGGCACTGTGCTTCTCACAGAGTGGGTATAAAGAAAAGCAAAAGAAAGTAGAGTAGAAGGGAGAATGGTATTTCTACTCATTAATTTCAATATATTGTCCTTTTTCAAGTATTTCTTAGGTTTCAAAATGTGTAAGTCATATTTTAAACTTTCTTAAGAACTATCCCACCATTGATTTATTTCCTGGCTTATTGAAAAATGAAAATTGTCATTTTTCAATTTTTTAAAGAATTCTTTTCCTGTCTTTCAGAATGTTTAGACTAGACCCACTAAGTTGTTTTGCTGTCCTTAAAGTTGTTTGCTCTCGTCAGTTTCCCATTACTTCCCTGCTCCACTTTCTTCCATACTCTTACGTTTATGAATTGAGAAACTCCAAGTGTTACCAAGTAAGGTTTTTCTGCCCAGCATACATAGAAGCCAATCCTATGGCACCGGCTTTTGAGAAAAGGCTTTATTGTGAGGTTGACCAGGAAGGAGATGGGAGGCAAGGCTCAAATCTGTCTCCTAGATCCAGGGTTCTGTGCAGAAGTTTTAAGGGATTAGGGGGAACAGGCTGGTATGTGGAAGTGCTGGTGGGGCAGGTTTCAATAGGAGGGTTTTGAAATTGGACCATTCATGGTAAGATATGATAAGGGGCTTCAGTCCTGGATCTTTCTGGACAGTGCATCCTTTGCTTATGAAGGGGCTCTGGTGTACCAAGTTCCAGTCATGCCCTGGTCCTTTGATTTCATGGACGGATGTGGGGGGTTTGAAGGGGCAACTTTGGTTCTGGGTACAACTGGAGGCCAAACTTCTTTCTGCTGTACATGCTTAAGTTTTGGCATGACTTGCAGGTTTGGTCTGTTCTCTGAAAAGCAACTTGGTATCTTGTTAGGAACAGGGTAGGACAAGTTTGAGCTGGTCCTATGGTTCTATGAAGTATCGTTTTGTCCACCATTGCAAAGCACTTTGGTTCTTGAAAGGCTTTTGAATCACCCTAAAGCTGAGGCAGAACTTGAGCTGAGCCAGCAGGACACGAAGCAGAAAATGGAAGTGACTTGATTTTATTTTATTACACAGGATACAAAATAAAGTTTTCTCTGATGGGAAACTGATACACTTCACAAATCTTTTATATGGTTAGTTATTCTGTAGAGTATTTTCTTCTCCAAAGGTACTGCATATCCTACTAATTTAAACTAGATGCTTCTTTATCTTAAAGGGGTCAGCATCCTCATAAATGGTATTGGAAAGAACTGGGAACCCAAGATAGTTTGGGAATCTTGGCTCTTTTGTCAGATTATTGTTAAAAAACAAACTTCAACTGAGTGTACTTCAAGATCTACTTAGCTGTATTAAATAATCCATAAATTAGACAGCATCCCACTGAGCTGCTAGAAAGGCTCCCAGGGGTTGTACAAAATGGAAGGCACTTATAGGAATAAAGGTGGGGAAATGGATTATTAACAAAAGAAAAGAACAGAAGGGTTTTTATCATGCAGATTTCCTCTTCTTTCTAAGGGGGATGGAGAGGGCCCAGGTGACAGATTACCTGACTGGTGCTTGACCAGAAAACTCCAGACTAGTTAAGGTTGTTTCTCGGAGGTTGAAACTGCAATTGGGTCAGATGTTAAATGTAGGTTTGGTATTTAGCATGAGTCATGCTGTTGGGGGAAAACCCCAAAGTCTAAATTCAGGGTTGATTCTGAAGAACTGACAGGAAACCTTATTCAAATTCATAAGGATTTTAATAGGAGCAACTTACTAGGGTAAAGCAGTTGTCCCAGTGTGGAAGAATCCAAACCCCTCCCAGGATAGGATCCCGTTTCATAGGGAGTAGGGTGGGTAGCCAGGTAGACCAGCAACAAGAACAATGCATTCTTGACTTAAAAACAGGCAGTTATCACACTCTTTACATTCACTGAGCTCCTTCCTGGGGGCATGATATTTATTTTGGGGTGGCATCCCAGTTTTCTGGGTAGTCAGCCAAGCCTGAGACTACAGAGAGTTAAAACAGAAAGTCCAACATTTCCCAGACGCCTCTGCTGCTGGAGCCATATTGCATCTAAAGTGAGCTCCCCAAAAGATGTCATGTTGGGTCTGTGATTTTCTTCTAAACAGTGTCTTCAAAAATTCCTTGGAAGAGTAAAATAAACCAGCTCTATTTATGATTTGCATGCATCCCTGGAATGCATAAAGCATGATTCTGAGACATTGTTCTAACTCAGTTGTTAAAAACAAATTGTTAAAGAGAAAAACCATAGGCCCCAAATGGCTTCACTTGTGCTAAATCTCATGATACCAAACCTAGATTTACTACCTGACCCATTGCTGTTTCAGTCTCTCCCAGAAATACAATCTGAATGAACGAGTCTGAATTTTCCCTGTAAACACCAATGAGGTAATTCAGCGACTTTCAACGGGTGTACTGCAAGGGGCATACTGCTGGGCCACAAGAAGTTTTAGAACATGCAATACCTGACTATTTAGTCAGGGGCACTGACCTCTTTTCCCTTAGATTGTCAAATGAAAATGTGACAACCACCAACACAACGATAGCCATCTGGTGTGAATGAATCAAAATTACACCTATTTTTTTGTCAGATTGGCAGAAATATATTTTTTGGTTTGCTTTAGAATTTTAGTCATTAGTTTATATGTGCCATGAGAAGAAAAAGTTTAAAAATGGAATATTGTTTATGTGGGCTTTCTCTGCCTCACTCCCCTGTAGAAAGAAGAGGCAATTCCGCCCCCCCCATCCCAGAAGTGTTGCTCTAAAAATATATTTTTTTATTTCCTTCTGTTAATAATTCCCTTTTCCTGAAACTGGAAAAATAAAAACAAAAACTGGCATTTGTGCTACCTGTCACATACCAAACCCAATAAGCAGAGACAGGGATTGGATCTTTATGGGCACTTTATTCAGATGGCCCGTGATCTGAGAAGATGGCGGGTTCATACCCTAATGACCTTCTTAAATTCTATTTTAAAATGGCCTTGTTTAAATAAAGAGAACAAAGTGTAGGTAAGGGGTTTAGAATTCAGGGAAAAGTTAACTGGATTTAAAAAAAACTGCAGCATCTGGCCCTGGGGCCCTGGGGAGGTGGTCATCTCACTAGAGTACAGTGGCTCAGATACCATCTTGAATCACTTGTGGTCCTCCTGAGGCACAAAGGTGGAACCGCTTGTGGTCTCTTGGAGTCAGGGTGGGTCATTCCTTCAGTTCCTGGAACAATAGCTTTCGCAGGAATTGATTACTAAGCTTATTAGCTATTACTTAAACTAAAATTTTCCAACTCTCGAGTCCCCTACCAATCCCACTCTTCTTCCCATAAAAACCTTTCATCTTGTATAACCCCTCCAGAGCCCTTCTTGTTGCTAGAAGGGATGCTGCCCAATTTATGGATTACTTAATAAAGCCAAATTGATCTTCAAGCTTATTTGGTTGAATTTTGTTTTTGTAACAAATAAGATCCCAAAACCTAATGTATTGAGAAGTGGGTTTGAAACATCACCATCATTTTAGCAGCACGCCGAAGGCTTGCAAAACCATACAGGACTGGGCCCCAATCCGAGACTGATTCAGTTGTCCTGGAGTCTGGGATTCTTCATTTGTAACTAGAATTCCCCAGTAGCGCTGATGCTGCTAGTCCAGACACCACAATCAGAGAGGCACCCTGCTAACCTCCTCCAAATCAGGATACTTCAAGGTTCTCTGTGTCACTTCCGTGGAAAAGGCCCTCCGGTTTAGGGCCAGGTGGCATTTAGCGAAGAGGGACTGCCTGGGGCCAGCCCAAACACATTCCTTCCCAGGCGAATCATAACGCTAAGAAGCAAAAAAGGCAAGTAAGTAATCATTAGACAGCTGCTGAAAGGCAGGCTACCCGAGTTGCTGCATTCTGCCCTCGCACGTGACCACTGGGCGTCCACACCCTCCCCGTCTTGTGCCTCCTCCCCAGCCCCAGGGCCTGACAGTCCGAGTGGGGCCGCAGGACAGCTCCAGTCTCGGGCTGTGGCCTCAGCCCGCGATGGCTCTGCTGGACGCGCTCTTCTGCTGCCTGTTGGTGGCCTGTCAGGGCCAACCCGGCCTCGGACTGCCCCTGGCGCCGGCCCCGGGCCAGAGTCCCGCTCCCGCGGCGGGTGAGTCACCTGTGACCCTCTCCCTCCCCGGAGCTGCCTGGGAGAGCTGGGGCGGAAACGGCCGCTCAAAGTCTGGAAAAGTGCTCGGGACAGGCGGAGCGACTCCGGCGGGCCGCCAGCGAGAGCGCGGGGAGCGTGAGGGCGAGGGCGACAGAAGGGCCGGAGCGCTAAGTCCACCCACCGCGGGGAGAGGAGGCAGATCGGGACTCCACCGCGAGCAGTACCCGCGCCGGTGCGGGCGTTCAGAGCGGGCGCGCGGCAGTGGTTTCCTTTGTGTCTCTGGGCGTTTTGCTCCCCGGGGAAGGAAGGAAGAGCTGCGTGCCTGCAGGGAAAAAACTTGGGAGTTTGTTGTCTCCCACAGCCTTCAATCAGCTCAGAGCTGACGGGGGCGCCGAGGGCTTTCCACCACACCGCAGGGGTGTAAATGTCACGGGGACTTTTGTATCTTTTGTCCTGCTTCCGGAGTTTGGTGGCCTTTTCTTCCCCCAGGTAGAGTATGGTCATAGCCTTGGTGCCACCCACCCCTTAGTCTGCCTTAGAACTAGTGGGGGCCTGCTTTTCACTTGTCTGGATGCTAGGCTTCCTGCAGACGGGACCGATTTCATTGGTTCTCAAAACTTAACACAGTGCCTGTTCCAGTGGTGGTTCTCAAAGAGTGGTCCGGGACCAGCAGCATGGGCATCACGTAAACTTGTTAGAAATGCAGGTTTTCAGCTCCAACCCTGGCCTATCGGACCCGAAACTGCGAGAATCGGGGCCCAATAATCTGTTTAATGAACTCTCCAGGTGATAGGCACTGGAGTTTGAGTACCACTGGTCCAGAATAGATAAATGTTGGATGAGAAATTTTACAATGCCACCTGAGCCTTCAGTTTCAAAGATCAAGGTACCCACACTTCCCAAGCTCCCTTTAAAAAAAATTGCTCTGTTATTTGGAGGGGAAAAATTAAATAGGTGGAGTTCTGTCCTATGTTTTGGGCATGGCTGTCTCTGAAACTCAGCACAGTGCTGAGCCCTGAAGCCTCTCTAGCTCTTCCTCTCTCGTGATTTCGGAAATGCTCTTCAAGAAATGTCCCCTCTTGAGAGTCAAGTTCTCAGGACTCAGCTGTCAGGCAGTTGAAAACAAGAGATGTAAATAGGGATTCCCAACCATCAGTCATAACAAGAAATTGTTCCAAAACACTTATGTATGCTGGCTGCTGCTTTTATTAATTAGGTGGCTGTTTACAGTTTGGATATAAAACATCCCTGATTGCAAGCGATCATACAATGGCAAGTTCACCATTTGTTTTTAAATATCTGATTGCTGAAGGCTTCAGTGACAATGTGCTAGGGTCTAGTGACTCTCCATTCACACTTTTGTGTTTTGATAGGAAAGCAACAAGGTTGAATCACCTAAGGAAGAGGAAGGGAAAGAGCAGCCTACACGTTGACTCAGCAGTTTCCCACCGGATATATTGTTTTACTTTTGCACTTGATGTAATCTTTCCCCTCCTGCAACCCAAAATGCTTGGATTTCCTTACAGTACCCACCGGGACTGGCCTCTGCTCACTTGCTTGTATGTGTGCATGCCTGTGCAATTCCCAGTGTCAGTTTCCTGTCCTATAAAGTTCTGGTGGTCAGAGGACAAAAGCCCGGGGAAGCTCCACCAGTGTGTTTAGCCACAACTCTTTAGCTCTTGTAGGTCAGGACCTGCTGGACTATTTGGTAGAAACTGACATAAACAAATAAACGAAAAGCACCTATTTTAAACAGCTGTATGTCCAGGCATCTGAATTATGGTTTACTAGGCTCTTTGGGATAAATTAAAACATTTTAAGATAAATAAACTTTTTTTGGTATAATTTTGAGCACTTAGCTAGCTATGCTGACAACACACATATACACATATGTTTGTGAAAATCTTTTTAAAGATTATCTGCACAATAAGAAAGTAATTGTGGTGTAGTGAAAAGAACTTTGGATTGTTAACTTTTGAAGTGAAGAGAATCTGGATTGGAGTGTGGGCTCTGTCACAGGCCTGCTCTATGGTCTTGGACACAAACACACACACAGAGCATTTTGTATACAATTTTATTAAGAGGTATGAGGTGTGGCCTCCTGAGGTTCATTATTCATGAATTCCAGGTTAGGAGTCTGTCAGAGTTCCATTCTTGGCTGCTATTTAAAGCCATCCTTCAGTGCATATGAGTAATTACCCCTCGCTTATCTGTCTGGCAATGCAATGTAGTGGAAAGAACACTGTTCTGCAAGTCTGGCTCCAAAATTGCTTTCATTGCTGAGTCACCATGTGATCCTGAGGAAATCCTGAAATCTGCCTTTGACTAATTAAAGACTGTTCATTGAGGGCCTACTATAGGTCAGACATATTCTAGATGCGAGGGATATATAAATCTAGGTACAAAATTATATCAGAGGGATGCGTCCTTAATGTGTTTTTAGTTTTGCTTTAAAAAAACTTAGTATATTTATAATCTCATGTCTCTTAATCATCACAGTGTCTCCTGTAGGTGTTGTCAGTATCTATTTTACATGAGGGGAATGAGAGAAGGGTACTGGAAGGTGAGCACGCACAGAGAGGCAGTGTGTGCAGTGGTTAAGAGCAAAGTGGCCTCTGGAGTCAGGTTTCCTCAATCCCTATCTTGGCTCTTTTGTGTATGATATATGTGACTTGGGCTTGCTCTCTGCATGTTACAGTTCTTTATATATAAATGGACATAATGATTAATTGATGCAAGTAAGGCATAAAAAGCAATACTAAATTTATAGTACATACTCAATAAAATTTTAACTATTCCTTGGAAATGAGGAAGTTTAATCTCAAATTCAAGCTCGGGGTTATTGAATAATAGGGGACAACTAATGCTGAGCTTACTCAATGCCAGGCATCTTCTAAGAGCTTTACTTCTGCTAAGTCATTGAACCCTCATATAGTAGGGTTATTTAGGGTTGTTGCAGGATTTCAACAACTAGCTTAGTAAATTGAGGTTGGATTCAAAGTCAAGGTGGTCTGACTCTGGAGTCTCCACTCTTAACCACAGCACTATGCTGTTCTGTGTACAGTTTACTACACCTTAACATTTTACTAATAATAAAATACATGTTTACACAAAATGAGATACACTACATATTTGTATGCCAAGGAAGGACAGCCTCCAGGATGATTCTGAGCTATTTGCCAACTCCAATTTGTGTGTTGGAAGGATGTCTAAGCTGGAAATAAAAGTTGGAGTATTTTCTGCATTATAGAATGAAATAAATCACTCATAGCAAATGTTTGGAAATGAAGACTGAACACAAAGAAATTGACCATAAAGACTATTTTCCGTCTACTTCTGGATCTTTGGTTTACCACTTCTTAGCTGTGAACTTAAATGTGTTATAAAATCACAACGATGTTGTGAAGAAACAACCCAAATCTAACTTACCTTCTCTATCTCAACAAATTAACAGTTTTCAATATTTTACGTTATTATCTTACCTTTGGGTTTTATTCTAGTGTTTGCTTACAAACATACTTAGCATTTTTCATCTTTGTATAGATAAAAGTTTGCATTCTACTTGTTTGTCCCATGCTTCTGGTATACAAGTATATAATAGAAGATATTCTTCTTTTAAAAAACTTCTAAGAACTTCTGGCATTTACAGGTTTTGGTATAAAGCTAGTATTAAAGTTGTTCCCTCCCCCCATTAATGTTGACAGGCAAGGTTTTAAAGAACATAGGAGGTTTAGTTTCTGGTTCTGCAATCTATTCACTGTGTAACCCTGGCAAACCACATCATATTTCTACATCAATTTCTCTACGAGAAGCATGTAAATAAATTATAAAACCTGAAATTCTGGAAAGAAGGAGACATGCTATTAAAACACAATATAATATTATTACTGACCTCCCAGAAGGATGTCCCATATATTTCATTAGGCAACTTGTATTTGTTATATAGTCTTGTTAGGTGGTCATGCTGTCACAGAGCCCCTCAGTTCTGACCCATTTAAGTAGTAAATTTTGGTACATTCTTCCTTGGAATTCTCATCTCATAGGGAAGGGTTGTATTAAGCCTCAGGTCCTCTAGCAACATAAATTACTAAGGCTTTCTTACATCACAGTGAAGTCAACTATCTGTCATCCTACTGCAAATATTTGCATAGGAACACCAAACAAAGAAGTAGATTTAACACCATTTTCTGTTCTAATCGACAGGACAGTTTTGGCACGTGACTGACTTGCACTTGGACCCTACTTACCACATCACAGATGACCGCACGAAAGTGTGTGCTTCATCCAAAGGCGCAAATGCCTCCAATCCTGGCCCTTTTGGAGATGTTATGTGTGATTCTCCATATCACCTTATTTTGTCAGCATTTGATTTTATAAAAAATTCAGGACAAGAAGTATCTTTCATGATATGGACAGGGTAAGTTATTATGTAAGTACCATGAGTTACTCAATATTGATCTATAGTGTCTTAAGCTTCATTAAAATGATGAATTCCATAAGATTAGTTATGTTTTAAAAATCATTTGGGTTTAAAAAATGCTAGATCAAATTAATCAACATCATTAGAGATAAGAAAAATTTTAGAATTTTGGTATTTTTTTCTAGAATACACACTCTAGAAATATGTTTATGTTAACTAGGACATGAATCCATAAAGAGCACACTTGTATCAGTGTCTTGAAATATTTATTAGTGTGATAGAAGTCTTGATTTAATAATAAAAACAAGTGGCAACAATGTAGTTAAACTGTGATAGTAATTTCATAAACAGCATCTTTTGGTAGTATAATTAAATAATTCCATCCATTATGATAAAGTGAAGAGGCCTGTATTTCCTATACCTGAAAGAGTGATTATGGCACTATTTTAATTAACTTATACATTGTAACTCATTTAATCTTTACATTAAATATTACTATCCCCATTTTACAGATGAGTAAATGAAGGCACTGAGCAACTAAGTAACTCATCCAAATATACACAGCTAGCTAGGTAAACTTCTCGCTGTGTGGCACAGCTGGAATTTGAATCCAAGCATTTTGACTCTGGGACCTGTGCTTTTCATTCACCAAAAATTTTTCTCTTTTATAAATCTGCAGTCAGGCAGTAAAATAGGATGAGATGTCTAGTTTTTCTTTTTTAATTACACAAATTTTTAAAATAAGATTCTTTGTGGGAGAAAGGTAAATGAAGTAGTTTATCGACTCTTAACTACATCTGTTGCTTTATGGTGGAGGTCTGCAATGACAGCACACAGAGAAGCATCACACGTAAGTCTGGTGACTTTTCATGGAAACTGATGTTGTTCTCTGTGATTCTTTCTCATTTTCAGGGATAGCCCACCTCATGTCCCAGTCCACAAACTCTCAACGGACACAGTCATAACGGTGATTGCCAATATGACGACCACTCTCCAGAGTCTCTTTCCAGACCTCCAGGTTTTCCCTGCACTGGGTAATCATGATTATTGGCCACAGGTAAATTTGACCTCACCTTCCAGAAGTGCTTAAATGATTGTTCCCATCAGTCATGTCAAAATTATGACAGTAACTAGCTGATATAGGGTGTGGGAGTGGGGCCCATTGAGGCAGAGTGTGTTCTTAGTGCCAGCCATCCAGGAAGGCAAGCCTAGTGTATCGAGGACATTAAAATGACTCTTAATGAGTCATAAAATGTTATATCCAGAGTGAGTTTTTGGGAGCACATTACCTAATTTGTGGACTATTGATTTTTGTTTTCCTTTGTAATCTTTCTGAATTTCTCCTTTTTTTTGAGTAATTTTGTTATTTATTTGCATTTCCATGATAAAGTTAGCAAGATAAGTTCATGTTGACAAATGTTCACATTTTTCGGAATTGCAATGAGGCATACAAAGTTCTCCACACCCTAATCAAAGATAGATTGTGACTGAAAACTTTAAAAACACAGCAACTGTTGTAAGAACAAAAAGAGGGAGGTTCACATTCAAGTCAAGTTTATTTATTGAGTAATTAAAGTGTGACTCAAGGCAGAGACTGTATTCAGAATATTAAATGCCTGAAACAGCTTGAGCTTCAACTTTTCAGAGAAGCTGTTTGTTAAGCAGCCTGTTCATAAGAGTTGGATACCAGCCTTAGTTTCAGGTCTCGTCATGCACTGTGGAATCTTAGATTTGTGCAGATTCAAGAAATCTCAAAGATTATTTTTTAACTCAGAGGTTGGCAAACTACAGGCAGTCATCCAAATTGGCCTGCCACTTGTTTTTGTAAATAAAGTCTTATCAAAACACAGCTACTGCTGCTTGTTCTGTGCTGCCTATGGCTTCTTTTGCACCAATGGCGGAGCAGAATAGTTGTGATAGAGACTGTATTGCTCATAAGCCTAAAGTATTTATTAATCTACCCTTTGTAGAAGTTTGCTGACTGTGCTCTAGATCTACTCTTCGTTTTGTAGATCAGAAAACTGAGGCCTATAAATGTTAAGTTGCTTGTTCAAAGTGCTCACCATCACTCACGGGCAGAGCCACATCCTGCATCTTCTGTGTGCAATTAGACTGACATCCTTTCACATATCCCTTGCTTTTGCTGGACTGACGTACTCAACATCTCTGGTACATGATGTTTACTTTCATGCCTCTCTTTGTCTGCATGTTTTTTTGCTTAGAATATCTTTTCCATCTCATGTCAAAAGGATGTGTCATGAGGGTTTGATTATATTAGTTAATCTAACCTGAATACAGTGATTTTGAAAAGTTGTACTTTAGGATGAGCTGAAGTTTCAAGTGACCTCTTGGCATTGGCCTCAGTCTTCGATGAACAGTGCGTGAGTCTTTTTGCGTTGGCCTTTCAATCAGAGGTCAACTGCTGTTACCACTGAGATGTTAGGCCACTCTGTGCAGAGGCTTGGGGACGAACAATCTCCAGGAGCCAGTGGTTACACACGTTGCTTTTATGTGCTCTAGGTGACAGAAAGACTGGTACAGTGGAAAAGTGGGATTCAGAGTCACATCCACTAGAATTTAAATCTTTATCCCACCTTGCTTCTAGTAGCTTGACCAACCTGGATATTTCACTTAATGTCCCTGATCCATAGGTCACTCATTTGTAAATAAGAGCAATAATGCCATCCTTGCAAAGTTTTCATGAGAATTCGTGACAGCGTATGAAAAGGGCATTGCTTCCTACCTGACACAGAGCAAACCCTCAGTAAGTGGAGTAGTGGTGGTTATAGCATTGAGCTGTGACATATGATACATTTTCTCCAACTCCTTTGAGGAATTTTTTCTCTTTACTTTTATCTCTGTCTTCTTTTTATGAAATCATGATATCACATCTTATGACAATTCAAAGATGTAGGTACTATCCCACTTCTATACTATATCTTATTGTAGGTACAACTAAAGTAAATTGCACAGCCTGTACACCTTAATTAATTTTATTCTCTTTCTACCTTAGGACTTTATATCTGAAAATCTTTCTATTATTCAACGCCCACCCTCCCCACATGTTATTGTCAATAGTATGTTGAAATGCCATTTGTCAACATAGCACCACATGTTATTGGTGGTGCTATGTTATAGCACCTTCCACCCTACATGTATACCAGGAATGTCAAATGTCACATGAAAGGCTCACAACAAGTTTACTGGAGATTGATACCTGAGGTTGAATTCTGGTGAATGTTAGTGACAAATAGAGATGGCAAGTGTAGTTTCCATTAAAACCCCATAAACTTGTATATAAACAGCTACATAAACATGTGTATACAGATGCATGTCCCCATCCATTCCATCAGAAGCTGATATTAGTGTGGGCAGCCCAGGGATTCCTTCCAGTTGCCGACCAAGACAGCAGTCTGGGCCAGGGTCCTCATTTACCCCTACACTGGTAAGGCTGGTACCATGAAACTTTTGGGTGGGTCCCACTGTGTACTTCATTTCTTGGCAGTGGTCATGCCACAGCCCAAAAGGACTGAGATGACAGCATGGTGAAATAGATAATTAGTCGTAAGTGTGATGGTGCCAAGACCTGGGATTTAGACCCAGCTCTGCAACTGGCCAGTTCTCCCTGGTCAAGTCACCTGGCTTCTGTGGTGCTGATATTTCAAATATTTAAAATAGAGAGAAAAGTCTAGAGTGAGACAGATGTATATGTATATAAATCTGAGATTCCGTGTGACCGTATCAGTATGGTAGCTTCCATCTCAAAGTAAACAAATGGCTAAGACTGTAGGTTTTTGATGATAGCGATGATGACCAATTTTTAATCAGAATGTAGGTTGGCCTAAGCCATTGCGTAATTTTCAGATACATGGCTCTAATCTCTAGTAGAAGCCGAAAATATGCTTTGGATAATTAGTTCATGAAAACAAGTCATTTGGTTATTACTTGCTCTGAATGTATTTATACTTTCATCATGTATTAGGCATGTGCGTTAAGAACTAATGTGACTTGGGTCATCTTGAAATATATCTAAGCACTTTAATTAATGCTGACAGGGAAGCTCCTTTAAGAAACAGGTCTCTATCACTGATATACAGAAGGAAATGATAGTAGTGAATAAAATGGCATCAGTTTTTTATTGTAATTTTTTTAATTGGAGCAATTATCCAGTTTTACAAATGACTTCTAGGTTTTTATTTGGTATCTACTTTCTTAAAGTTTTGTTTTTTACTTCCCTAGAGCTTATATCACCATATTGTGATATGATAAAATAGGCTGATAAAAGATACTTTATGATAATAAAATAAATGTTTTGTACTTCTAGTATACTATCAAAAATCAAAACATGTTGATAAAATTTAGGTTGACATAAGAGACTTCTTCAAATCAAATTTTTGTCATTATCAATCTTTAAGAAGTTAAGACACTTCATACTGGTGTTAACAGGTCGGAGGACTTACTCTAATTTTCTCCATTCCTTCCACATGCTGTGCTAGGCCCTGCATTTGGTCAGGCCCAAAGCTGCCTCTGTGTCTCTTTAATGACTCATTTTCACACCCATTCGATACCCTGGCCTCACTAAAATGAGTTCTCTGTATGAGTATATGGCACTATCTTTGTATCAATCACTGGTTTTGGCTTTTTAAGAAAACATAGTCAATATGCAACATATATTATTTTCAGGTATATACCAGTGATTTGACATTTATATACCTAAAAAAGTGGCCACCAATGATAAGTCCAGTAACCATCTGACACTGTCCAAGGCTATTATGATATTGTCAACTGTATTCCCTATGCTGTACTTTACATTTCTGTGAACTTACTGATTTTATAACTGGAACTTTGTACCTCTTGTTTCCTTTCACCTCTTTTGTCCTTCCTCTCTGCCAATCATCAGTTTGTTCTCTATGCCTGTGAGTCTGTTTCTGTTTTGTTTTGTTCATTTCTTTTGTTTTTTAAGTTCCACATATAAGTGAAATCTTTAGGGATTTGTTCTTCTCTGATTGATCCCTTTTTCTCTCAACTTGATGAATGATTATTTAAGGCCTGGTTCAAATGCTGTATTCTCTCTTCACACTGACTCTTCAGACCAGACTTGATTATTCTTGCTTCTATACTCCCAGAACCTCTGCATTAGCACTGAGTACATTGTGTTACGGGTGACTGATTATATTTTGTCCCTGTCTCCCCAACTAAGTTATAAATTCCTTGAACATTAAGTCTATCTAGTATTCATCTTTTCATTTTCAGATGTGTAACACAGTAGTAAGCACTCAAGCAATGTTTAATTCTTTAGAGTTTCAATGATACATTATATTATCTGTGGCCAGGATCAGCTGCCTTCATTCACCAGCAAGGTGTACAATGCAGTAGCAAACCTCTGGAAACCATGGCTGCATGAAGAAGCTATTCAGACTTTAAGGAAAGGTAAGGGAAAGATTTACTCATCTCTATGTTGCCTCTATTTTTATTCATGTTGTTTATACTTAGATCCTTATTGTTTGCTTGAGTGTGCCAATTCTGGAGAGCCTCTGTACCCAGGTTTTCCGGAGACCATGAGTCATGTCTGAGAGCTGAGGAGAGAGAGGCACGGGAGGTGAGTGAGCCCGGGACAAAGAGAGCAAGGCCATGTCAGTGGCTAGTTTTGACAGTAGACTTTTGGGTGTTCTGTCGCCACGGGTTTGCTGGTGCCAGTGGGGTTGTGCCTCTGAGCCTCCTCTGCACAGCGATTGTAGCAGCTCTGGTTTGTCTGCCACTTCTTCAGTCGTCTCTGGCAAAACCCATGTGTTCTCACTCTTTGGATTTTGTGTTTCACAATAATTCTCACCTTCTCTTCCTCAATTGTACAAAAATAGGAGTTTATATAATAATTTTTCTTTTACAAAATTCCGTACCCCATTGCCTAGTGTCAATATATTTAATTTTATTTTCATCTGAATGTTGGAACCCACTCTTGTTACCTCTGTGTGCGGGAGCGCCAGCGCTGGACCTGGCACAGGGTGGGTTTTCAGCAAGTGTTTGTTAAACCTGATTCTTAGCAGTAGCCTATGTGTGTACAAACTAAACAATGAGAAATGAACGTGACTGTCCCGACTGGCTTGTGAACCTTAATTAAGAATTTGCTTTCACAGTGATTGCATATCTGTGTGTGTTTTTCTAAAATGTGTTTAAATTTGTTTTTATAGGTGGCTTTTATTCACAGAAAGTTTCAACTAATCTGAACCTTAGGATCATCAGTCTAAACACAAACTTGTACTATGGCCCAGATATTGTGACCCTGAATAGGAGTGACCCAGCAAATCAGTTTGAATGGCTAGAAAATACACTGAATATCTCTCAGCAAAATAAGGAGAAGGTAGATTTCATAGAGCAAAATCATCAGGGGATAAACAGAGGGCTAAATTTCTGAATTTAATAAACTTGAGGGTGAGGGTCAAATATTAATTAAAGTGTTAGAATTTGAAGATATTTTCATATGAAACACATTATGATTTATTTCTGTTATTTTATTCTGTTTTGTTTTTAATGTTTTGAGGATTAAGTGACATCAGTGGTTATAAAAAAAGGTTGATATTGAAAAAATTGTGACCAATGTCACAGTTACATAATATCATCAACAGTGTATTTTAAATGAGACAAAAGCAAATATAGTGAAATTATTTTTCTAATTTCATCTTGATAATAACCAGGAGAGATGATACTTGCTTTCCAAATTTTAATCAATATAGTATTTAATCTTGAGTATCTAAATGTCATTTTGTCATAACAAATGCGATGACACTTGTGCCAAAAATCCTCAGCTGTCGTCCTGCGTTTCCGCCCCCAGGTGTATATCATAGCGCATATCCCGGTGGGGTACCTGCCCTACTCCACGAGCACGACGGCCATGAGAGACTACTACAATGAGAAACTGGTAGATATTTTTAGAAGATACAGCAATGTCATTGCAGGACAATTTTATGGGCACACTCACAGAGACAGCATTATGGTTCTTTCAGATAAAAAAGGTAATGTGACATTTTGTTTGTGTCTCCCCAATCCAAGATGCTAGAGCATAGCAGCAGATCTCTGGCAATTTTTACTGATTTAGTAAATGAAATGTTTCACTAAATCGACCTGCCAGCACCAGATTGTACTTAGTCACTGTCTGTAATGGAATGGTGAGCAGCCGAACCAGAGCAGGGCCTGCAGTCGGGTTTTCCCTGCTCGCCCCACAGGGCCGCTGAGGTTTCATTGCCATCACCACAACACAAAAGCCTCTGAAACCCTCAGCTCACTCAAATTTTCTTTTACGCCCTCAAGTTTAGAGAATTATTCCTGTTTGATGTTTACCTGTTAGACTCAAGTTGTTTTTCAGATGACTAGTTTTAGTTCTCCTAATTTAAAAACCAACGCATAATTTACTGTTGGTTTAAAATAAAAAAAAAACAGAATGAGCTCTTACTTTTACGTGGTTATAGGCACTGTCATCTACTCATCATTAAAAGGAAAAAATAGAAGAAACTCCAGCATCAAACAAAACAATCATGTATTTTTAAAAATGATTCCTGCATGAGGACAGAAAACTGAGTTAACAGAACAAGAGTTCTGATTTTACAGCAGTCAGCCAAGAGAAAAATCAATACTTTTTTTTTTTCAGTAATTGGGTAACATTTTTGAAATGCTGTACCTCTTTCATCTAGGATGAGTGAGCTTGGTAAAAATGATCATTTTTCAGAATTTGATAGCTTTGTTACTCAGAAAGAAATTTAGTTCTATGATACGTATAGAATATGGTGACACTGTAATCAAATTTTTATAATGTAATTATTGGACGATCGGCTGAGGTGGAGGAACAGGACAAACTAGTTTTGGGTTTTTATTGTGTGTACTTATAAGAACTTGAATTTTTTATCATGAAAATATTCAAGTATACAAAAAGCAGAGAGAATGATTTAAAAAAACTGTGTACCATCATTTATATTTAATATTTGGCAAGATTTTGCCACGTTTGTTTACCTATCTATTTTTTTAGTTTTTTTTTTCCTGAAGTACCTGAATGTGAATCTTAAGGTCAGATGTTTTAGCCCTACATGCTTCTGTCTGCATGGCTAAATACATGAATAACTTACATAGTCATTATATCATTAACTTATAGAACAAAATCGGTGATAATTCTTTACTCTCATGTAATACTAATCCATAATAAAAATGTCCCTAATTTCTCAAGTGCCTTTTTATAGTTGTTTCAGGTCAGGATACATCAAGGAACATATATCATTGGCTTTTATGTCTGTCAATCTCTTAATCTGGAACTTGTTCATATTTTTAACTAGAAACTCAATTTCTAAAAAAAATATTTTTATGTGCACATGTTTTGTCCAGGAAATCCAATAAATTCTGTGTTTGTGGCTCCTGCTGTTACCCCAGTGAAGGGTGTTTTACAAAAACAGACCAACAACCCTGGTATCAGACTATTTCAGTATGATCCTCTTGATTATGAATTATTGGTAAGTTGGTACAATTTTAGAATTAACCCTACTCTTATGCATTTGTAGTTTTCATTGTAGTTGAATGTTTTTCATTAGTTTAGTTCAGTGTTCTCAGCATAGCTAGGTGAGCTGTATTTGTTAAAGTTTTATGATGTCTTTCTTTTTTTAAACATCTACTTGGAGTGTCAGTCCTTTCCAGGTGTGGGCTTATGCGGTCAGCCTTTGGTAGTCTGTTTCTCTAAAACGTCTAAAGGCTTCACATTTCATTAGATGAAGTTTTCATTAAGTTGTGTCCTATCTGTGGACTTGTATACCTGTTGAACTATTTCACTAAACCATGTTTGTTATCAGCTACTCTTCCTTAGAACATAGCTGTGAAGGTGAGTGTAGGTTCTGACCCCACACTTTCTCATGGGCTGTAATACCTAACTTCTCTGAGTCTTTTTCTCTGTGCTTGGTTCATAGTAAGTTCTCAATAAATATTGGCAAAAAAATTTTGGTAAAGAAAATAAGTTGAGTTGAACATTTATTTTTGCTGTAAAAGTTCTCTGGAGCTTGTACATGACTCTGCTTTAGATACATTTGACATTGAAAGACTGGGCTTCTAGCTTACAGGTAGCAGCTCTTTCCACTAATATAATTGGGAAAGAACTCCTCAAAGTCTCTATTGATGTAACTGCTTTATTTTTACCTAGATAAATTTTATGGGAGGTAGCTCTTTTATTTCTTAGAGCAGGTTTTTATGAAGGAGGTAGGGTAGGGGAAATCTAATTTAATCCATAAACATTAGATTAAATGAGGAAATAAAACTGTTGACAAATAAACTAGTTCAAAGGAATTGTTTTACAATGATTAGTTGCCTATTTTTGGATCTGAACCTTAGATACACACACATACACACACTGACATAGAACAATGTCCCTAATGTAGCACTCAATAATTTTTGAAAGTGCAAAACAGTTTGCATAGTATGACTTCATTTTTTAAAAAAAGCAAAGAATAGAAAATAGGCATATATATTCTAAATATTTATTTTGTCCATAAAGTGTAGAATACCACACATGCACCAGAGTGCTGGTAAATGTTTAACAACCTGTTCACAGGGGGCGGGGGGGGGGTGGGGAGAAAAGCACTTTGATTTTAGTGTTTGCCGAGTTTCTCAGTGTAAATACTCCTATCATGGCCAGTTTCAAGCTGCTAAAGTCACATGAACCAACTCACAAGATTCCTGAAGGTCTGACAGTAGGCTCCTGTGATTTGGGTACCAGCAGCCCGAAGTGCACCGCTGATATGTACAACATTATTAGTGTGTGCTGCTTCCGAGGTTTGTGAATTGAAGGTTTTTTATTTTGCACATCTTTATATAATTTAGATTATTTTATGTTATATTGTGTTATTTTATTATTTTTAAAATGAAAAAAGTAAAGAAGATCTTCTATTAGGACTCTTAAAAAAAAACAATTCTTACCTTTTGTAATGACTTCAACTTTAAATTAAGAGCATCACATCTGTTCTAGTAAGGACTCTTCTTGCTGTGCAATGCTTTGTGGGACCTACAATGAACAAGGCTTTCTTACTGTTTTTAACTATAGAATATGTTGCAGTATTACTTGAACCTGACAGATGCTAATCTAAAGGGAGAGTCCAACTGGAAGCTGGAGTATATCCTGACCCAGACTTATGACATTGAAGATTTGCGACCAAAAAGTTTGTATGGATTAGCTAAGGAATTTGCAACCCTAGACAGTAAGAAATTTATAAAATACTATAATTACTACTTTGTGAGTTATGACAGCAGTGAAATTTGCGATGAGAAATGTAAGGCCTTTCAAATTTGTGCGATTGTGGCCCTTGATCATAATTCCTATGAAGATTGCCTCAAACAGTATTACTATATAAGGCACAGTCTATAGTATTTCACAACTTGTGTTCATAGAAAATGTAATGTTGTTTTATGTCTGAGATCAGTTTGTGGAAATTGTTACATAAGTCTTCCCGAGTTACTGAGTGGGCAAACAGAATTCCTTTCTTTGTTTTCTTTTTTATGATGTTCAAATGTATATATTTTCAATATTCTAAATTTGTATTTCATTGAATATATTTAAACTGTCCATTACTAGAATGATGTCTGGATGCTAATTTTCTATCTTCTGGTTTATATAATTATGTTTAATTTATACCCTTGTCAAAATTGCCATTTTTGCATTAAAGCAAATGACTTCTTCCTAAGTATGATATGACTGATTCTTAATGTAGTTCAATCTCATATGTAAACGGAGTTAACATTGTTGACATGCACTGTCCCCCCTTGGGAAAACACCATCGTCTTGTGAGGGTCTGACGCCATGACACATCACTGGCGGGTGCTGTCTGTCTGCGCATTGTAGGAGTGCTAACTTTTAAGGAGAGAATGTCACAAGCTGTTCTTGCTGTAACTGCAGTACTAGCACAAGGCCTAAGGTCCTAGTCCAGTTTCAGAAACTTGGTGAATGATCGTTGAAATGAAGTGAGAGGTGTGCATATTTCTCAAAGAAGCACACTGGGATGCGGCGGTGGCATTTCCTTCATCATGATATTCTGAGGGCGGATAAAAATGAACTGTCATTTCATGGGTTTGTTTTTAGGATTCCTCCATAGTCGTTTGCTTCTCAACAGCTTCTCTCAAGCTGTTGTTTGTTTCCAGTCTAAGTGGCAGAATTGAAGCAGAAGAAAAGAGACAAAGCGGAGAGATGTAGGGGAGGGGATGCGTGTATACCCCATACATGGGTTTGCTGGAAAAGACATACAATCAGCAGCCTTGGGTCAACCAATAAGGAGAGTGGAACTCATTATCCTTTTGACTAGTTTGATTTAATATAAAAAATGACTTGTAGATATAAGATCTCACCATGATAAAACCAAATTATCTTAATTCCCAGAGGCATGAGAATGTGTTTTAAAATAAAAAATATTATATCTAAGAAGCTATCAATATTCATTAGGTAAACAGTTTTAATTTTTTTTTTACATTTAAAAATATATGAGAAAATATATGTGAGAATACTGAAACAAAGCAAAGATTTATTGTTATAAAATAATTGTATTATTTAGAAATCTTCCTACCTGCAATTATATTTCAAGTTCGTATTGTCCAATGGCTGCATCATATAGTTGTATATTCTTACACTCAGCGGGCACATGCTTTAAGAAAACAGGCTTGCACCCTGTGAGGAGAATTGGTGAAAGCAAAGGTGATGACGTGAGCTGGCCTAGACCACGGGCCCCAGCACTGAAAGGGAGCAAGCTCGGGCATGCAGGGTTGTTGTGGAGGGGACTTCTACATCTTTGGGGGACTTGGGTAGTGAACATTTGGGCCCCTCCCACTTTATTCTACAATATAATATTTTAATGCTACCTTTTTATATTCAGTTTACTTTTACCTTAAAATACAAATAAATGATCTCAAAGTACAAGTAATATTTAGTATGTTATCAGTAGTTAAGTGAGTTTTTTAATTCTACTGTTAGAGCTGTTGCAATTATTTATTGTGTTTCATTTCCAATTATGTTTAATTACAGAAAAAATGTTTTTTTACGTCCACAGTAAAAGTTGTCTTGATTTGCCTCTGTTTATTAATAGGACCTTGGCAAATTCATAAAACACATTTTGTTTAGATCATTTAAACTGATACTTTGAAACCGGTTTTGTTGCAACATTTAGCCCACATTGATAGGCAAGACAGAGAGTAAAGGTCAGGGAAATTGGCAAGAGTCCTTAATAAGAACCACTGGTTTAGGTGGGTAGAGAGATTTAGGGACAAAGCATACCTGCATGTATATACTAGGAAATATCTAGAAATAGCTATTTAAATGAATCTTTCTATTTATTATACTAAAAATAAACTGAACAGCCATCTCCCATCTTGAATGACAGGAGAAAAATCTTAGTAAATTCAGCAGCCCCCCTAGTGGTGCCTAGTCCTAGGATACCATCGATCTTGTGTCCACACCCCTGAGAAAATTCTGTGACTCTAGACTCTTAAAAGATAAGCTGATCTTGCCTCTCAAATATTGTCACATCTGATTAAGTCAATCAGAGAATGACAAATACTGTGATTTCACTTGAGGAATCTAAAGAACAAAATAAACAAACATAATTGAAAGAGACTCATAGATACAGAGAACAGGTTGATAATTGCCGGAGGGGAGAAGGCTTGGGGGGCTAAGTAAAAAAGGTGAAGGGATTAAGAAATACAGACTAGTAGTTAGGAAATAGTCACGGGGATGTAAAGTACAGCACAGAGTATATAGTCAACGACAGTGTAGTAAGTATGTATGGTGCCAGGTGGGTACTGGGAATATGTTGGGGGGGCACTTTGTAAAGTATACTATTGTCTAACCACTGTGTTGTATGCCTGATACTAATACAAAATATATTCAATATAAACTTTAATTAAAAATAAAATAAAAAAAATAAAGAGTCAACTCCAAGTCAAAAGAAAATAAATATTGTCACACCTGCCTTGAGTAATTCTTCTATGCGATGAGCTTTATGGTAAAAGAAGGAAAGATGGAACTCCATTGGGCTAACAGTGTACGTAATATGACTGCTTGCCAAATGTAATCTCTGAGACTTGCTTTCACTGTTAACACCATCAGGTAAAGTTGTAGGGGAAGATAGTCCTCCCCTTCCTCTGACTGTTGGAGCTACCTGTACCTTTCAAAAGAACTGAACCATTGCAAATAACTACATTGGGTCAATTCTGCAATGTAAGTTGAAGATGAAATTCTCTTTAGTCTTAGGGCTATGCCTAAGAGTACACTCCCAAAATTATATAGCAAGAATTGTGAATAGAAATAACCTTTGGCAGCACTGTTTGTACAATTAATAACAGTGGCATACCTGTAAACCAGGTATGTTAAGCTTATATCAGCATGAGAATGGATAAATGAAATATCGTTTATTCAGCATGGGGAATATTATACAGAAGTGAAAATTAACATGAATAAATGCCACCAGCATGTTAATGAGTAAAAACCACATTACCAACGGACAAATACAATGTAATACCATTTATGTTGAACTTCAAAAATGCAAAAATGGAGATATATGTAGGAGACCAAGAAGGTGTGTATGTAGCAGTAGTCAAAGTAGAGATGTGTGGTAGACAAAACAAAGGTATGCTAGTAAAATAAATATCAAATATAGGAGTGGTAGAAGATAGTGAATGTGCAAGTTAGTAAGGGAGAGAGAAAAAGGAGATTTAAATGTATTAGTTAAGTGTTAGTTTTTAAAACAGTCAGTGACTATAGAGATGTTTTCTCTACTTCATACATTTTTTTATATTACACATAATATATTCACTTTTTGTAAGGGGACATAGAGATCCAAGATATCCAACTTTGGAAGTTGGACATTTAGGCTCTTCTGTGGAGAGTGATTCACAGTGAAAGCATGGAGACATGGGGGTGGGGGAGGTTAAAGTAGTGCAACTGAGGGGAGATTGCAGGTGGGCTGAGGCGGTGGCAGTGGAGGGAAGTAGCCCCTGGGATGATATATTTTGGAAGCAGCAGCAACAGGATTTGTTCCTGAACAGGGAGGTGGGGTTTAGAGATGAACACGAGAAGAGTAGCATGTCCTCTCACCTTGTGGTAGAAAGGAAGACTTGGTAAAGTAGGAGGCCATGCGGTGGTGATGTGATAAGATGATGAGGTCGGGGCTCCTAGTTAGAGGCATTTGAGGTCTGATTCCAGCTCCCGATTGCTCATTTCAATACAGTGAAGGCACTTACTCTCTAATGCAATTTCCTTCATTCTGTTAAATGAGATAGCATTACCTGATTAATAACATTGTCATGGGAATTAAATGAAAATGTGAAGTTCACAGTTCAGTTTTTGGACATAGCATTTTGTTGAAATTATGAATAGTAATGCTATTTAACGTTATTAAAGGCCCAAAGGGAGCAGAGTGGATTTAACGGGGAGAGGGGCGAGTACAGAACACGAGGATGAAGGGAAACGATCTTATACTTTTCAGTGTTGCTCTGTGGAACATTCAGTTTATACTTAAAAAAAAAAAAAAAGCCTGAACCACTGCGTTTTGGCTGTCACCATTCTTTCCACAAACATGGATGGGGATCCTTTAATATTCCAGGCACTGTTCCAGGTGCCAGGGATGCAGTAGTGAACAAAGATCCCTGACCCTGTGGAGCTCAGCTTAGCACACACACTAGTGTGTGTGTATACAACTTATTAGGAACACTGATTGCCTTTGGGCCACATCACATATAATTAAAACTG
Organism: Anoura caudifer; assembly: GCA_004027475.1. Classification (NCBI taxonomy): domain Eukaryota; kingdom Metazoa; phylum Chordata; class Mammalia; order Chiroptera; family Phyllostomidae; genus Anoura; species Anoura caudifer. The sequence continues at coordinate 19,487 of PVKU01003064.1, read as the reverse complement.
ATGTAACAATTAAAAAATTTAACAAAGTTACTTTCATCACAGTGCACTCCATTCCCAGAGAACTAATTAGTGGGGGCTTTCATGTCACAAAATGAGCATCAGAAAAACTGATAATTATGTTACAAAGATGTCTGCAAAAGTCTCCAATATATGGGGAAAATGATAGAAAGATACTAAAATGGTTGCTTTGTCTAAAACCATGCATTTAAATAAACATGGAAATGGTTATCACAATATGGAAAAATGATATTCTGATTAGTCTGTCAGGCAGTGTAATTATTTCCATGATCATTATTGAGATGCCTGTAGGATATTCACAAAATCCTTTTTTTGCATGTGTTTGAGAAGCATTTATTCTCAGATCACTCAGGTGGCAATGGAGTTGTGCTTGGGACAATGACAAGAGTTACATAGGGCATTTTTATAATGTATAAAATGTCATTTAATATATATTCCAGGATGGCCAGTAGAAGCTGGTTAGGTAATTAGCCCTTGAAGTGTTCTTTTTACAGTTATATAAAAATGTTTTGCCTTATTTAAAAAAAAAGAAATTTAGTCTAACAAAAACATACCCACCAACGGCTTGCATTTTTTTTTCTATTTTCGGGTTTGCAAGAAAATTAAAAATACATACACATGCATCTCTGAGCATGTCACTGTGCATTAGCTAACCAGTTTTGGCAACACACTGCACAGAGGTATCCCACCATTGGTTTCCGGCATTCAATCAGCTTTAAGCTTATTGGCTATGCCAACAACTGAAGGCAGCTTGGAACCCAATCCTTATAAAGCATTTGCAGAATTTGCTACTTGTTTGCTTGACACCTTCTCAGTGATGAGAAGTCTGGGTACAGATTTGCTAATCCAAGGGTGTCTTGATGCTTGAGGTGGGGTCAGGTGGGAAGAGGGGTCCCAGTGAATACGCCTTTCCCAAAACTCATTTGTCTTCATTCCTGTTAATCTCTCAGATTACTGCCAAGTGACATCAAAGCACCGTAGTAGCAGTTTGATGTGGTTTCTGTTCACCTGAAAATTCATTAATCACTTTTTCTCTAAAAATCTAGCTGGAAACTTTAGCTGAAATACATGTGTTTTTTTACAATCCTCTGTTTGGGAAGAGTTGGTAACATTAAGTTTAGAACATATGGATATTAAAATCCTTTCAAAATTAAAGAAGTCACTTAGAAATTTTAAAATATCATCTACTCATTATGATATTTTAATGGATATATTTGCTATACCAGGAAAAACTAATATCTTTCATTTGGAATCATTATGGTTTTGAAGCAAAACTGGATCTTTTCAATGAGTATGTTTAAGCAGCTATTCTTCTTCTTCAGTTGAGCAGAATAGACCACAAAAGATTAAATTGGGAGCTCTTTAGTTTAGAAGCCACCATATGTTTAAGTTACTCAAATGTTCAATAATTATTTTATGGGAACGGGAAGAGTAGATCTGTACATTTATTTGTCAAACATTTTCTTAATGCATATTAAGTGCGGGGCCTGTGCTAGGTATGGGGGTACAAAGGTAATTGAAACAAAAGAGAAGTGTTTAATTAAAAATTATAGTACTCACCACAAAAAAAACAAATGGTAAATATGTGACATGATGGGCATGTTAGCTAATGCTAAGGTGGTAATTGTATTGCAATACATGTGTTTGAAATCAACGTGTACACCTTAAACTTACACAATGTTATATTTTAGTTACCAGTATATCTCAACAAAGTTGAGAAAAACAGGCTATCCGGTTAAGAAGATCTCAATCCAGAAATTATACCCACCCTTAGAATTCATATAACAAACTCTGAGAATGGACAGAATAAAATGCAAGTCTTTGGAGACATTTTCCTGAACTGCATATATTTTTATGCCAATCAGGGCTGCAGTTTGAACCATTATATTTGAACCATTTTTCAAATAGGAAGAAGCATTCTTAGTGAAGGCATTAAGAAGATTTACATTTAATTAAAAAACAAAACTTCTTCCCTCTTCTAAAAATTATTATAGTAGATAAATCTTACTGATTTGCTGTCTCATTTTGCCCGAAACTTTTTAGTTATGAGATCCTGTTTCTGCATTCAATTAAGGATTTTAACATGGTTTCTAAATTTATTTTTTGATTCTTGTGAATTACTTTAGAAATATAGCCCCCTCTGGGTCTGAAGACTTAGTGTTTTCTTTCCCTTTGCTGTGTTAGTTTTGTAAATATCCATGGTGGTCTCATCTGTCTGTCATACGGTTCAAGTGAGATAGACCTATTCTGGATTTTACCAAGGGAAGGAAGAGAGTTTTCTCGTTTTAAAACAGATGTTAATAATACTTCACATAGAAGGTTGTTGTGACTTAGTTTTTGTAAAGCATAAAAAATAATGTGGGGCTGTAGAAAGTGCTACAAAAATATATGTAAACAAAATTAAATATACTTTACTCTTGATCCCATTCATTGTTTCCTTGAGTGTTGTGAACTGACCCAAGTTAACTAACTCTTTAGGCTTCTTTTTGGCAGATAATAGTGCTCTGGAAATTCTTGGATGTCAGGTAAAAATGAAAGCAGGTTGGAGCTTAATCATACCACATATAGAGACACTTATTAATGACATACTTGTTAGTAAGGTAACATTTAGGCAATAAAATAAAAACAAAGCAAATATTTCACACTACTCATTTTATAAGTCTAGAAGATCATTTTCCATTCATTGAGGGGCTTTGAGCACTACTACCCTGAGTGAAAGTTTTGCTGGAACCAAATACCAAAATTCTAGACACAAGATATTTCAACCTTGTTAAATACTGAGATGCTGAAAATCAGGGCAGTGAGGCACTAGCCTCTGGCGCAAAATTTGAGGAGGAGGTATCAAAATACTTAGCAATCAAGAGAAAAAAATTTAAAAAATGCAAAAGAATTTATCATGAAGAAAATGTCAACATTTTAAATAAAGTCAAATTGTTGTTTGTTTTATTTTTTTACATTACTGTGCATAAGTCATTTCCAGGTGGATGATTATTATTGGCCTGCCGTTACTGTTTATGAAGGTTAGCAATGGCATCTCATCCCACTGGGCAACACAGTGGGTAATGCAGGGCTTTGTATAAGGCTGTGTGTTTGATTATAGAGATTTTATTAACTTGTTCTATTTGGTTCTAAATATGGGAGGCACAACCCTTTTTTCTTTGCTGAGCTCAGGTTCCAAGATGGTGCTGACAGTGGTACCACTCAAGGCCCTCAGAGGTTCACCTCTGGGGCTGAAGGAGGTAGGGATTTAGTCTAAGGAATCCTCCCAACAGGTAAGGCTGCTGGCCTTTTTGGCTCTTCTATCTTGCATGTTAGGAAGAGCAAATGTCTTTTAAAAAATGCATACTTACCCATGTCTGTCTGTCTAGCATCTGTCTGTCTATGTATTCATTCACCTGTCTACACATGCACTTTAGGTAGTCTACACACTTAGCATATCTTTAATTTTACTTTTGAGAGTTCAACATTCATTATGCCAGTCCTCGGACAATTATTTCCACCACTAGAAATCCATTTTGAGATTGTGTGCTCATTAGCAAAGAGTAACATCTTCATGTTTAGAACTCATATCATACGGACCACTCCCAAGCCTTGCATTAGTTAGTTGATCACTTGAGCACATGGAATTTCGAGGAAAGCAATGGACTGACCTGATATTTCAGATGGCATATTTTAGAGTAAGCCATGGACACTGCAAGAGTAAGTTTAGTCAATATGTTTTTAGATCTAAACTTGGGTGATGAATTGCTGCTTAGCTCCTGGGCTAATTTAAGTATATGCCAGACATATAGTGCATGGGGTTTTGCTTGACTTAGGCTGACATATTATTTTATCTCTACTATTTGGTTGTTTGAAATGCTAAAACATCAGAATTATGAAAATACAGTTTTCCACAGGCAGTTCTATTTGGGCTCATTTTACTTCTGTGTGTGCGTGCGCGTGTGTGCGTGTGTGTACATATATATATATTTAAAGATTTTATTTATTTTTAGAGAGAAGAGAAGGGAGGGAGAGAGGAAGAGAAACGTCAATGTGTGGTTGCCTCTTGAAAGCCCTTCACTGGGGTCCCGGCCGCAACCCAGGCATGTGCCCTGACTGGGAATCGAACCAGCAACCCCCTGGTTCACAGGCCAGCATTTAATCCACTGAGCCACACCAGCCAGGGCTGTACATATATTTTTATTTATGAGGTCTACATCTCCCAGAGTGTTATAAACATTTCTCCTCCCCATTTTTTTGCCTTCTTATTTTCTGGGAGTTTTAGTCTAATTTTTAATAGAAAGAGATAGATTAATGGAGGCTGATGGAAACCAGTAATCAGGTTTTTGCATTCTAGCTAGAGAGGTATATGCCTTGATTTCTGGTTGGGAAATGCCTTGGGTTTCTGAGTCAGTGAAAGACAGTGGGATTAGGACAAAAGTTTCTTATCTCTCAAGCCAACAGATTTTCATTGCTTGATTGTGTACCATGCAGAGATCAGTAATTGTTCTTTCCATCAGATTATCAGTTCAGATTCTTTCCAGAATCTGACCTTAGGATGACTCCTAGTCCTCCTGCTCTGGGACTTACGCATTTTATTCTTTCATCAAGTATTTATGGAATTTATTCTTTCATCAGATATTTATGGAATTTCACCTACATGCTCTTCTACACACTGGGGATACAGGGAAAATATCATTATGGAGCTTAAATTATTGTTGTACCTTTTGATCTTATTCTGTGAGTTCATGGAGCAGCAGTGTGATGAACCGCTAGACAGATGTCATTTAACACTAAGTTCAACCTAAAACAGTTTCAGCATGTCTAGGGTACTTCAGTGTTAAGGGTCATTATTAATTCAATCTATTCCAATACCCCTGCATTGCCCATTAAGGGAATTAAAATTGTTAAATAAAACTGTACAGTATGTACATGGATTTCTTCTGTGGACTTTCAAAATAATAATTCATTTAGTATTTTAATACTGGTAAAACATTTTAGCCTATCTACCACATTAGTCATGGGCAGAGTTGACTCAGAAAGATTAAGTAACTTGCTTAAGGAATATTCACTTTATCTAATTAAGTGAAGAAGCTGTAACTCAAACCCAAGCCTTTGACTTCAAGTTCAGTAATATTTCCATTACACTAGTCAAGTCTGCAGTTCTCAGCACTTTCCACATCGATGTATAATTCATCAGGTTCACAGGGCAGCATATAATAAACTCTTCTACCAAAGCAATTTTAGTTACAAGTTTCACAATTGAGTTAGACACTGAATATTTCCAAGATTGCCTGTCAGTATTTAAAAACATTGTGTTTATTTAGAAAACACAACGGCCTCTTTGCCTCTTTGTTCTGTCAGAATCTGCCTGTTCTGAGAGCTCAGAATCAACACTCGGCTGACACTGCATGCCTCCTTATGAGGAGACTCACAAGGGCTTACAACTTTTATTCTTTCATCAAGTATTTATGGAATTTATTCTTTCACCGCATACTTGTGGAATTTCACCTGCACGGCAGGTGCTCTTTCACACACTGAGGACACAGTTATTGATGGAATGAAAACAAAACAAGCAACACTAACGCTATGTGATGTTGTCTTGACCTGCTTCTATTATCAATAAATGAAAACTTCTGTTTTCTATTTTTTTCCTGGCCAAGACATAATTTAAGAAGCATGGATAAAAGCATTTATCCTTTTTTCCTATTACTTTAGAGTAAGTAAAATGTAACTTTTCCAGTATAAAATAATTTTTTCAATTTTGATTTTTACATATTAAATCCATTATTACTTTCAATATATTGTTGGAAAGGTTTCTTTTATCTTATTTTAACAACTCATTATACACTTAATGAGGTTCATCAATTTAACATGGCCTATTGAGCATCCATTTTATGTAGCACATAAGCTTAGTTGCTATGTACCTAAGTTTATGGAACAGTTTTCAAGCCCCCGGGGCATCTGATATTAAAAGAAGATCCAACCCTTGGACATCCATCCACCATTCCTTTTAACTACAAGGGTAAAAATCCTACAGTTGCATGAAAAAATAAGAATTGGATTGGGAAAATCACCCCAATATATCCTATATAGCATGGCACTGCAGAACTTTCTCAGGAAGCAATTCATAATAACACTGCTGCATGCACATGCACTCATGCAAACATTAAGGATTCTCATGAGCGGAAAAGCCTTTTACTCAAAATGCGAGCGGGAAATGTTTCTGTATGTCTTAAGAAATCAATTAAAGTGCATGCTTGATCAAATTACACAGGTATCTATCTCTCCATACATTTAAACACATAAAAGTGAGAAGTGACAAAATTGAAATCTCTCTTTTAGTTTCTAGTTATATAGCTGTTTTTCAAAAGATACTGAAATGATTTTTCGACCATCATGTAATAATTCTTTTAAGCAAGTATCATCAATGGATGCCAAAACTTGTGTGACAGTTTGACAAAGAACAGCATATTACATTATCTCAAAGTATCTCCCCAGAGATAACACATTAATTACAAAAATTAAAACAGTAACTTCATGGTAGAGAAACCTGACAGATATCATCTTACCCAAGTTTTTATAATTAACATCACTAGGAAACATCTGAGCTTCTTGTTATGATGCACCAATGATATACTATTCCTGCCTAAAATATATAAAATAACATACACTTAAGGAAATATCAGACACTTTCAGGTGCATTCTATAAAAATGAATGGCCAAGAATCTTCAAAAAGGTTAATACCATGAAAGAAAAAGAAAGAGTGGGGGAGATGGAAGATGGTGGTGCAGTAGGAGGGAGCAGATTCCACTTCCTCCTACACATGGGAGAAAAACCTGGTCAATCTACAGAGGAACAGAGCAAACAACCATCAGAAACACAGCATATTTGAAAACAGGAGATTGAAAATTGCAGCGGACATTGAAAAACCAGATGGTAAGGAGAGTACTTCAGAAAAATAAGAGCCCAAGGATCAGCATGGAGACCAGGGCAGCAGAGGCCTCGAGCCCAGCATTTGCCAGGCCTTCCACAGGACTCTAGGGAGGGAGCCGATCAACTGCTCCCTACCTGGAGGCACCTGTGTGCCATCGGAGACAGCTGCACTGCGATAGGCACCCGCACACCATCAGAAATGACTGCATGATGATAGGCGCCATGTGCAACAGCAGACTGCTGCTAGATCCTAGGCAGCCGCGTGTGACCGAGGTAGGCGCGCGCCGCATAGGACACCCGAGCTTACACCCATAAACTTGGGAAAGTGCATGCTCCCCAGGAGGCTCAGAACATACGCCCGAGGCCCTGTGGGGAGAGATGCCCGGCTAGCTCTGGGGAGAGTGCACAGCTAGCCCTGAGGGGAGTAGCCCAAAAATAACTGAGTGCTGAACAGGGAGAAAAGTGATACCATTACCCCTTGGATGCTGCAGCCAGCAAGACCAGAAAAACCGGCTTGGTAAGTCTGAAAACAGTAAGAGTATTTTTTAAAATAATTTTGTATTTTTTTATTATTTTTATCTTTTTTACCCCTCAACTCCTTTTATTTCCCGTTACTTCTTTCTTGTTTTATTTCTTCTTCCTTTCTTTCCAATTTTATCTCTTCTCCCTTCCTCTTTTTTCTTTTCTTTCTTCTTTTTTTCATTTTTTTCTTCCTCTTTTCTCTTTTTAAATACCCATGAGACAAAAGAGGAAAAAAAAAACTGGAACTGTGAAAAAACCAGAGTTGATCCCAAAGAGGGGGCATTTCAACAGCTGAGACAGTGGAAGCTGTGAACACCAGGATACCTGAAGCAGACAGCACCATTGAATCTCACAGGTATTCTACCACAGAGGTTCACACCATAAACCCAGGGAGCCAGAAGAGATCAATTTAAGAAGATGAGGCTGACAAGAAGAGCCTCACAAACAATGGGAAGACAAAGAAACAATCCCCAAATGAAAGGAAAGGAGGAAGCTCCAGAAAGAATGCTAAATGAAATGGAGGCAACTCAACTATCAGATATTGAGTTCAAAGCAATGGTTGTCAGGAAGCTCCATGAGCTCTCAATGAGCTACCAGAAACTACAGGGAAGCTACCATGAACTCACTGCAAACTATATCAACATGAAATATGAAATAGAAACTATCAACAAGGGCCAAGAGGACATGAAGAATACAATTTCTGAACTGAAGAACACAGTGGAAGGAATGAAAAGCAGAATTGATGAAGCAGAAGATCGGATCAGCAACTTGGAAGGCAAAGTAGAAAAAACATTCAGAAAGAGCAAGAAAAGGAAAAGAGGCTCAGAAAGAATGGAGAGGGATTAAGAGAAATGCAAGACTATGAAATGTAATAATATCCGGATAATAAGGATACCAGAAGAAGAAGAGCAAGGGATAGAAAACCTATTTGAAAAAGTAATGATGGAAAACTGCCCTAATTTGATGAGAGAAAAAGTCACACAAATTCAGGGAACACAGAGAGTCCCAATCAAGAGGAACCCAAAGAGGCCCACTTCAAGACACACCATCATTAAAATGGCAAAATTCCAAGACAAAGAGAGAATTTTAAAGGCAGCAAGGGAGAAAAAAGAAGTAACATACAAGAGAGCCCAGATAAGGTTAGCAGCTGACTTCTCAATGGAAACATTCCAAGCCAGAAGAGAATGGCAAGAAATATTCCAAGTAATGAGAACCAAAGGACTGCAACCAAGACTACTTTACCCAGCAAGACTTTCAATCAAGATAGAAGGCCAAATAAGGAGCTTCCCAGACAAAAGAAGTCTAAAAGAATACACCTCTACCAAACCAGTTTTGCAAGAGATGCCAAAGTGATTGTTTTAAGGAAAAGAAGGAAAAGGAGGAGAGAGAGAGAGAGAGAGAGAGAGAGAGAGAGAGAGAGAGAAAAATGCACGTATGAAAATGGCAATGAATAAGTACCTATCAATAATAACCCTAAACATAAATGGATTAAATGCTCCAATCAAAAGACTCAGAATAGCTGAATGGATAAGAAAGCATGAAACACACACATGCAGCCTACAGAAGACCCACCTCATGACAAAAGACCTATGCAGACTCAAAGTGAAGGGCTAGAAACAAATTTTCCAAGAAAACAGACAGGAAAAAAAAATGGGGTAGCAATACTCATATCAGACAAAATAGACTTCAAAAGAAGAGCCATAAAGAGAGACTCAGAAGGTCACTTCATAATACTCAAGGGAAGAATCCACCAAGAAGACATAAACATTGTAAATACATATGCATCCAACATAGGAGCAACTAAATACATCAAGAAAATCTTAGTGGACTTCAAGAAAGATATTGACAGCAACACAATTGTAGTAGGGGATTTTAACACCCCACTGTCAAAAATGGACAGATCTTCCAAACAAAATATCAACAAAGATATTGTGGCATTGAACAACACTCTAGGTGAAATGGACTTAACAGATATATATAGAGAGCCCTTCATCCCAAAGAAACTAAATACACATTTTTTTTCAAATGCACATGGAACATTTTCAAAGATAAACCACATGATAGGACACAAAACAAGCATCAACAAATTCAAGAAAATTGAAATCATACCAAGCATTTTCTCTGACAACAAGGGACTGAAACTAGAAACCAATCCCATGGGGAAAAACCCAAAATACTCAAAATCATGGAGATTGAATAGCATGCTATTAAACAATGAATATGTCAAGAATGAAATTAATGAGGAAATCAAAAAATCATTTCTGGAAACAAATGAAAATGAACTCACAACAACCTAAAACTTATGGGACACAGTGAAGGCAGTCCTCAGAGGGAAGTTCATAGCAATACAGGCCTACCTAAAAAAGATAGAAACATTTCAAACAAACAACCTAACCCTATGCCTACAAGAACTCGAGGAACAACAAAGACAGCCCAGAGCAAGTAGAAGGAAGGAAATAACCAAGATCAGAGCAGAATTAAATGACATAGAGACTAAAAGCACAATCCTAAGGATCAATGAATCCAAGAGCTGGTTCTTTGAAAAGATAAACAAAATTGACAAGCCTTTAAGCAGGCTCATCAAGAAAAAAAGAGAGGACCCAAATAAACATGATCAGAAATGAAAGAGGAGAGATTACAACTGCCAGCACAGAAATACAAAGGGTTGTAAGAAATTACTATGAAGAACTGTATGCCAAGAAATTTGAAAACCTAGGTGAAATGGAAAAGTTTCTAGAAAAACATAATCTTCCAAAACTCAATGAAGAAGAAGCAGAAAGCCTGAACAGACCAATAACAGCAGATGAAATTGAAACAGTAATCAAAAAACTCCCGACACACAAAAGCCCTGGATCAGATGGTTTCACAGGAGAATTCTACAAAGCATTTAAGGAAGAGCTAACCCCTATCCTTCACAGACTATTAAAAAAAAATCCAAAATGATGGAAGATTCCAAACTCTTTTTATGAAGCCAGCATCATCCTAATCCCAAAACCAGATAAAGACACAACAAAGAAAGAAAACTTCAGCCCAATATCGCTGATGAACATAGATGCTAAAATCCTCAACAAAATATTGCCAAACTACATCCAACAATACATTAAAAAGATCATACACCATGACCAAGTGGGATTCATCCCAGGGATACAAGGAAGGTTCAACATTCACAAATCAGTAAATGTAATACATCACATAAACAAAAGCAAAGATGAAAATCACATGATCATATCAATAGATGCAGAAAAAGCATTTGATAAGGTACAGCACCCATTTATGATAAAAGCACTCAGCAAAGTGGGAATAGAGGGAGCATTCCTTGACACAATAAAGGCCATATATGAGAGACCTACAGCCAACATCATACTCAATGGGCAAAAACTAAAATTGTTTCCACTAAGATCAGGAACAGGACAAGGGTGTCCACTTTCACCACTTCTATTCAATAATATATTGGCAGTCTTAGCCACAGCTGTTAGACAAGAAAAGGAAATGAAAGGCTTCTAAATTGGAAAGGAGGAAACAAAACTATATTGTTTGCAGATGACATGATAGTGTACATAGAAAATCCTATAGTCTAGGCCAAAAGGTGCTTGACCTAATAAATGAATTTGGCCAAACAGCTGGATACAAAGTCAATATCCAGAAATCAAAGGCATTTTTGTATACCAACAATGAAACAGCAGAAGCAGAAATCAAGAAAAGAATCCCATTCGATATAGCAAAAAGAAAAATAAAATACCTAGGAATAAACCTAACCAAACAGGTAAAAGATCTGTATGCAGAAAACTACACAACAATGAGGAAAGAAATCAAGAAAGACACAAACAAATGAAACATATACTGTGTTCATGGATTGGAAGAATTAACATCATCAAATTGTCCATACTACCCAAAGCAATTTACAGATTCAATGCAATACCTATTAAAGTACCAAGGGCATATTTCACAGACATAGAACAAACACTTCAAAAATTTATATGGAACCATAAATGACCTTGAATAGCTGCAGCAATTTTGAGAAAGAAGAGCAAAGTAGGGGGGATCACAATACCTGATACCAAACTGTATTACAAGGCCACTGTAATCAAAATAGCCTGGTACTGGCACAAAAACAGGTACATGGACCAGTGGAATAGAACAGAGAGCCCAGAAATAAACCCAGTTCTCTATGGTCAATTAATATTTGACAAAGAGAGCAGCAACATAAAAAGGAGTAAAAATAGCCTCTTCAACAAGTGGTGTTGGGAGAACTGGACAGCTATGTGCAAAAAATGAAACTTGAGCACCAATTTACACCATACACAAAAATAAATTCAAGGTGGATAAAAGATTTAAATATAAGCCATGACACCATTAAAGTCCTAGAGGAGAACATAGGCAGGAAAATCTCAGATATTTTATGCATCAACATTGTTACTGATATGTCCCCTAAAGCAAGGGACATAAAGGAAAGAATAATAAACAAATGGGATCTTATCAAAATAAAAAGCTTTTGCATGGCTAAAGAAAATGGTATTAAAATAAAAAGAGAACCAACTGTATGGGAAAACATATTTGCCAATGATACCTCAGACAAGGGTCTAATCTCCAAAATATATAAAGAACTTAACACGACTCCACTCTAAGAAGACAAGCAACCCAGTTAAAAAATGGGCAAGGGACTTGAACAGATGCTTCTCCAAGGAGGACATACAGAGGATCCAGGGACACATGAAAAGATGCTCAATATTGCTAGCTATCAGAGAGATGCAAATAAAAACCACAATGAGGTACCACTTCACACCAGTCAGAATGACCATCATAAACAAAGCAACAAACAACCATGTTGGAGAGGTTGTGGAGAAAAGTGGACCCTAGTGCACTGTTGGTGGGATTGCAGACTGGTACAACCACTATGGAAAGCAGTATGGAATTTTCTCAGAAAACTAAAAATGGATCTACCTTTGGACCCAGCAATTTCACTGCTAGAATTATATCCTAAGAACCCTGAAACACCAATCCAAAAGAACCTATGCACCTCAGTGTTCATAGCAGCACAACGTACAATAGTGAAGTGTTGGAAGCAACCTAGGTGCCCATCAGTAAATGAATGGATCAAGAAACTATGGTACATTTACATAATGGCATTCTATGCAGCAGAAAGAAAGAAGGAGCTCCTATCCTTTGCAACAGCATGGATGGAACTGGAAAGCATTATGCTAAGTGAAATAAGCCAGGAGGTGAAAGACAAATACCATATGATCTCACCTTTAACAGGAACCTAATCAACAAAACAAACAAATAAGCATAATATAACCAAAGATACTGAAATTGAGAACTGGCTGACAGTCACCAGAGGGGAGAGGGGAGGGAATTTCAGGGGAAAAGGGGAAGGGTTTACAGGAACAAGTATGAAAGACACATGGACAAAAACTAGGGGTGGTGGAAATGGGAGGGAGGTGGGGAGGGCTGGTGCGGGTGGGCTGGGATGGGAGTAAAAGACAGAAAACTATACTTTAAGAACAATTGAAAAGAAAAAAAGGTGCTAGTTGACGTCTAAACTGTGTACCTGTGGTGTCAGACTGGAAGCAGTGAAGCTAAGGATAAAGGAATTGAGTTTTGAGCAGCCACCCTCCACAGATGACATGAAGTTCACGTTGAGTCTAATCAAGTTGACTGTATGATCAACAAAATTTTCACCATTCTTCAGAGAAATATCATAGAATCCAGAGTTTCTACAACACAGCAGCTACAATATCCACGGATAACACAATACTTGACCAGGAAAACAAGAGCTATTCTCAAGGGAAAGGCAATGACTAGTGGTCAACATCTGACCCAAATGTCAGAGTTAAAAGGACTTTAAAGCAGCTATAATAACTATGCTCAATGATAGAAAGGAAAATATGCTCAAAACAGAGCTCTGGACAAGATTTGCAGGTAGAAAAAAATAGGGGCAAGAGAGGGACAAATGTCAAATGCAGACAAATTCTTCCCTTTTCTCTGTTGAGCTCATAGAAAACATTTGATCATCCTTTCACCTTTGGCAATGGTGTCTTGGCAAGGGACGTGCATTCTTGAAAGTGCTTCTATTGATAGAAAAGTGAACATTTCAAGGCAGAGAAAAATGGGTCAAATTTGAGTGGTTTGGGAGGAGGAAAAATGCAGAGATGCGACATGATATGGAATCTGAAGAATGAGGCTATAGCCTAGTTTAAAAGCATCGATTGATTATATAATCTTAGGTATATCATTTAACTTTTTTGAGCCTCAGATTTTCTCATTTTCAAATGGGGGTATTAATAACACTTGCTCCAAAGTGTGGCGGTAGAGATCAACTAGATAAATAAAGTGTGTGTGTAGTATATTCTGTAAAGTGTTGTCTTAGACATGTTAGTTAAACACAACTGTACATTAGTGTAAGATACAATAAGTGTTTTTATTTTAAGAGCATTTGGGAATAATAAACAATAACATAAAAAGAAAATAAAAAAAGAAAAAGAAAGAGTAAGGAATTATTTCAGATTAAAGGGGATTAAAGATAGACCTAGCAAGTAAATGCGATGCCAAGTCCTGGACTGGGTCAAAAGTCCCATAAAGGATGTTAAGATAATTGATGAACGTTGAATACAAGCTGTACGTTGTTTAGTATTGCATTAACTAAAGCCTCCAGAATTTAACAATTGTGTGTGGGTATGTAAGAAAATGTCTTTGTTCTTGGAATACACGTGAAGTATTCAGGGGTAAAGGACATGGTGTTTGTAACTGTCACATAGTTCAAGAAAAAAACTAGGACACATGCACATATCTATACATATACAAATACATGCATGTGAAATAAAATGTTAAAAAGTAAAATGTGAAAAAGTTAATTTGAGAAAACTTCTAATGTGAAAATCCAAACTAAACAAAAGTGAAAGTAATTGAAACAATGGTTGTATTTCTTACAGCACGTGGCTGTGGCAACTCTTATGCTCTAAAATGCCTTTCTTACTTAAGTGTCATAAACTATGTCTTAATTGTTTTAGGTGCCTTATGAAATTTTACATAGAATGCAATTTAATTACATTTTCTTGAACTTCGTCTCTCTCTTGCTATTCTCACCATTTCGGCAGGCTGCTTTGTTGCTATATAACAAGGAGCCATCGATGTGCCATAGCACCACCCCTGGTACCTTTAGGTAACCTCCATTCTCACTCTGCATGTTAAGCATTGCCGGTGATGAGGCTGCCTGAACCATGGTAACCCCTTGCAACTCAGTCAGCAACAGAAAGTAGATGGGTCATTCTTTCTAGTGGCGCGTAGTGAGGTAATTGGCTTTCGTTACAGGCTTTCTTGTGGAGGTGATGGGGATTAGATGCTGTAAACACAGGGTAGAATATATTTGTTCTCTCCAAAGACCGAGTTCAAGATCTTTATGAATCATTCTTACTTTCCCACAGCCATTTTCAGTTTCTTTTGGCCCTTTAAAATGCATACTCTTTCTCAGCATGGTTTCTTTCCATTTGAATATCTCTTTAAGGCATTCTCATCCTTCTATTTAAATGGTCCTGAAGAAAACTTTTCTTTCTTTCATATATTAATTCAACACTGAGTAGCTGGAAGCCACGTGACTGTAAGCCACATTTTCTTGGGGAAAGGCCACTACTTCTCTCATGCTTTCCTTTGAAGCCTTAGGCAGAGGAAAACACAAAGCTTTCTTTTGTGTATGTGGTTGTGATCACTTACTGTTATGCAAACTCAATCAAATACACAAATTGATATTTTCAAAAATTTAAAAGCTTTTAGTGATTAAAAAACTGGTAGGTTATAATAAAATAACTTATCCAGCACTATTGTAAAGATTATTTTCATAATATCAGAGACAGGGGGTTTCATTATTTCCTGGGGCTTCTTGCTGCTGTTCTGTCATCAACGCTGCAAGAACAACAGTAATTTAGCAACAGGGGATTTTTGTCAAACCTGCTTTCTAATGCAGGTTTTTAAGGCAGACTTAATCAGTTCCACTGCATCCCTTTTATGATCGAAGTTTTGCCAACATGTTTTCCTTTGATTGTATTTCTCTTTGAAGCATTTTGAATTTATAATTAGTGGTTTGCAGGAGGGGTTTGAAAATCTGGCTTTTGTTGCAAATAAAGAAGCTCTTTGGTGTGGAAGTGATTGTGAAAAGATCTTTGTAGTCTGTAATAAGAAGTTGGGGCCTGCCCTGACTGTTGTAGCTCAGTGGGTTGGACGTCATCCCATAAACCGAAAGGTGGCTGGTTTGTTTCCCAGTCAAGGCACATGCCTGGTTTGTGGGCCAGGTATCCTGGTCCAGGACATGCACATGCCTGGTTTGTGGGCCAGGTATCCTGGTCCAGGACATGCGAGAGACAACAGGTCAATGTTTCTCTCCCTCCCTTCCCCTCTCTCTAGAAATAAATAAATAAAATCTTCAAAAAAGAAAAAAAAAAAAGAGTTGGGGCCTTGCCCCAAAACCCAAGAAATTGTTTGATTTTTTTTTGCATGTTTAGCATTACTTTTGCTTGTTTGTCTGAATATAGATGGAAGAACTACATGAAATTCCTAATACTTCACTCTATCATTAGAAATGTGGGATCAAAACAACTTTAGTGCTCCAAGGTCTGTAACTATAGTTACAAGCCCGGATAACGCTGACTAGGATTTTCCAGGTGTATTCTTTCTAAAATTTATCTATTGAGGGAAGCACCTATGATAGAAGCATCACGCCACTTTTTTTCTACTGCCCCATTCATAACCATCTTGTTTCCACTTTACAAAGAAAGACATTCTTCTCATCCATCCAGGATAGTTCTATGGTTCTTGAGCCTGCTGTGTAAAAATTTCCCTGGGACAAAATAAAGGAACACTTAAAAATATTTCAGCCCTGACTGGTGTGGCTCAGTTGGTTGGGCATCGCTCCACAAAGAGAAAGGTCGCTTGTTGGATTCCTGGTCAGGGCACATGCCTAGGCTGCAGGTTTGGTCCCTGGTAGGGGCACATAAGGGAGGCAACCGAATGATGTTTCTCTCTCACATCAATGTTCCTTTCCCTCTCTTTTTCCTTCCTTTCCTCCCTCTCTAAAAACAAACAATGAAACAAAAAAAAACCAATGTTGAGAAAGTGAATACCACTAATGACTGCATAACAAATTCTTTTGTAAGTGATTTCTAATTCTTTGCTTTCAGTATATTGATAGATTATTAAGAATGATAGAGATAGATTATTAAAATTAATAGAGCTCCAAGCAGCTGCTTTGAATTCCACCAGACACAGATTTTTCCCTCAGTTCCTTGGTGGGGGTTTTGCCTCCCACATTCAGTTTTCCCAGAAAGTGACCCCCTGTTGTATGTATGGTTCTGAAGTAGCCAAATACTGCATACATTGCAAATGATATGTCTCACCTCCCTGATTGGGTCCCTCGGTACCAATAACTTTCAGATTCAGGACTGACAAATTTGCTACCTTGCTCCCTTCTGAGGTATGTGGATGAGGGGAAGGAGATGAGAGTCTGGGGATTGGAACCTCATTTTGCAGCATGATATTTTGAGGAGATAGGCAGATCAGAGTCACTGTAGGAAACTGGAGAGATGTGACAAGGCAGCAGCCTTAGGCAGGGCACAGGGATGACAGCAGATCACCAAACTGAGTGCAGCCCACTTAGCACAGAGCTAAGGGAGAATAATTGGCACCATCTCTTGAGAGAGCTGGGTGACGAATATCCTCTAAAACATGGGCGATCATTGACACAGCAGTTAAACGAATAATATAATCAATAATTTAACCATTTGCCTAATTTTATATATGTAGTTTGTTTCTGATGCTTCATCATTATAAATAATGCTATGAGGGATATTCTTACACATTAATCTTCAAGTGTATTTCTGATTATTTTTGTAGCGCAACTTCTAGAAATGGAATCACTAAATCAATTGATATAAAAATGTTAAGGCTGTTTATACCAGTTTCTCTCCATGTAAGACTTTATATTCTAATTTACACCCTCACTAGCAAATCAGAGAGCTCACACTTCACCAGGTAATAATTATCCTTTTTAAAGACTTTCTACCATCAATGACAATGTTATCTTATGCATTTATTTGAATGAATCACTCTCTGTATTTGGTAGTAACTTTAAAAAAATTAACAAACAAGATTACTCTGGGTTAAATTGGAGCATGTTTCACAAACTGTCTCTCCATCTCAATTTCATACACACGTTACAAGACTAGCTAGCGGCTGCACCTGGTGGTTATATTAGATTACACAGTAGAAGGATTATGCTCTTTTTCCACCCTCTTCTTCTCAAATGCACAGAAAGTATCTACATTCTTTGTTAAACATTCTGTCCAACTGCAGCATTGTAGGTACAGCTATGGAATAGAGTTGATCACTACATAGATTCAGCTTCTCGTAGTAGCCTTCCCTCCCTCTTTCGTCTCTCAGGGCACATCTCTCTCTCTCTCAAGCTCCAAGGGCCCTTCTTTTTGCCTTTGTAACTCGTTTCCTGAGCCCATTTCTTGCAGGCTCACTTCTTTTACCTCTGTGACATTTTAAATAAGCTTCCTCTTATGGTTTGAGTCTTGTCTCTGAATTCCTTCTTAGCCACAACTCAAGTACTGAGGTTACTGAACCAAGGTCTAATATCTGGTGCCATTTTACCACCAACATAATAGCATTATTATGATTATTGTTATTTTTCTAGGTGTTTCAACAATGACCACATGCTTTTTAAAACAATTTAACCTGGTTTCAATGAAAAGATAATCAATTTTTGAAATTACTGTTATACTTCACAGCACTAAAATTTTAGTCCTCATTACTTGAAGCTGTACTCTGGTATGTTCTTACCTTGCTTGCCCTCAAAGTCCTCTTTGTTGACATTCTAACCTAAATATGTATTCTGCCTTAGGTTGTATGATAGCCTCCAAATGAAAATGTAACACATATGAAGACAATGTGCCTATTTTTTTGAAAGGTTAATGTGTGAACTATCCCAATCCAAAGGTCAAAAGATAATTTTGACTCTTCAAAGCCAGCTTTCAGAAACGCCCTGGAATCAGGTCAGCACAGCTGGGTTCCGTCCTGGTGGAGATGCATGCTTTAGGATGCTGGGAACAGATGCTGTCCCACATTTGAATTACAGAGTGTTATGAACTGAATGTTTATGTGTCCTTAAAATTCCTGTGTTGGAATCCTAATTCACAATATGATCACATTAATAGGTGAGGTCTATGAGAGATAATTAGGTCATGAAGGCGAAGCCCTCACAAACACACATAGTTAACTCTTTTTTTTCTAACCCCTTCCTTATTAAACACCCTTTCTATGGTTTCCCTTCCTTGGTAGCTGGAGTTGTATGTCGGTTTAGCTGATACTGCAGTTCAATCTGCACCATGCTCATATTTATTTTCCATCAACTTTAGTTCCATTCTGAGCTTGTAAAAGAGCAGCCTAAGACCACTCAGTGGTTGTTCCTACCCACTCAATGGCCTGCACAGTGAGGGCTGCAGACCTATCTTCAGCAGCAGCTGAGTCTTCAGTAGGAAGCTGCAGAGTAGGCATAGAGGACACCTGTGCCTTCAGACCAGTCTGGGACCTCAGGCTGAGCAGCAGTGAACTTGGGAGCCAGAGCAGACCATGAACCCTGAAATTCTTACTTAGTCATGGCCTTTTCAGCAGCGCCATTCTCTTCCTTTTCAATCTCTTCAGGATCTCCGTAGAAGTAGAGATCAGGCAGGACCTCCCATGGGTGTTCACAGGAGGTGGTACCACACATGCATAGTACTTCCGGGGCTAGTATGCACCTCACCAGACCCACTGAGTAGCGCCCCTGTTGTTGCCAGGGTTGACAATGGCCACAAAGGGTAGAGGAGACTCTGTGTGACACAGAGCAATGGTGGTCAGGTTGACCTAAGATGCCTCTGTGAGAGGCTGGTGGTCAGCCCTGGGATCAGTTACCATAGTAGTCTCGGCTCCCAGGAGGCTGCCTGGATCTGGTTAGTGAGGGTTCCAGGAGCGAAGTGCCCCCCCCCCCCCCCCCCCCCCCCGC
>PVKU01003063.1:0-195322 GCA_004027475.1 Anoura caudifer | reverse complement strand
GTGGGAGGGGGAGAGAGGGGGAAAAGGTACAGAGAACAAGTAGCATAGATGGTAGGTAGAAAATAGACAGGGGGAGGGTAAGAATAGTATGAGAAATGTAGAAGCTAAAGACCTTATGACACATGGACATGAACTAAAGAGGGGGAATGTGGGTGGGAGAGGGTATGCAGGGTGGAGGGGAGTGAAGGGGGGAAAATGGGACATAGCATGGTCAATAAAATATATTTAAAAAGTTATACAGATAGCAAACAAGCACATGAAAAGATGCTCCACATAGTATGTCTTGAGGGAAACACAAGTTAAAACAATATCAAGCCCTGGCCAGGTGGCTCAGTTGGCTGGAGTGTCACCCCTACACCAAAAGGTTGCAGGTTCCATTTCCAGGCAGGGCACAATGGGAGGCAACCAACTGATGCTTCTCTCTCCTCTCTAAAACCAGTGAGCATATCCTTGGGTGAGGATTAAAATAAACAGAACAACAACAAAAAACAGCAACAATATCAGGAAGTCACAGCAGCTTCTGTTCCCATCTGGAGTGGCAGCAAGCAGCCTCAGGCCTTTGGCAATGAGACAGAAGCAGACCTGTAGGTTGAAGCTTAAAAATAATGAATGAAGCTCTGAAATGAATTAGAGATGTTGGCGGTGGACTCTGAAAAAAGTAGTATGAAAACCATTCTCTTAAGATGTTGAGTGTAAGGATCTTCAAGACGAAATTTCTGTAAATGGGACAGGCAAAGCCTTGTTTCTAAGGATGAAACAGACCCTCCAGAAGACACCAACCTGCAGTAACACTGTATCAGCTGCCCTGGACCCAAAGTGGGATTTTTCTCTTGTGGCTACAGTGTGATACACAGAACTGAACTGCTTTGCCTGAAGCAAGTGAAACGATTCCTCTCCTGTCATTTACGATTGCCAGTGGTGCTAGACAAGACGGACACAGCCTGCTGCTAATTGCTAATGCCTATAAAGCAATTCCCCCCAAGAAAGAATCATTTCAGAGCTCTTTGGACTTCATCTGCAAAAGCAGCCAAATAATTCAAGCGACAGTGACTTTATCCCAGCAAATCTTGGGCAGTTAATGAAATCTGGGTATAACTAAGAACATTCAGAACATCACAGCTTAGGTGATCTGAATATTACCTGTGCATTGGCAGAATTGCAGTGATTGTAAATTGAAGGTAATTAACCTGTACATGCTCTCTTGCAGGAAACACGCTCAGCCTAGAAAAACATTTTCTCAGAGTGGAATTCTATTATTTTAGCCAAATACAGAACACTGACAATACCAAATGCTGTGAAGATGTGGAGCAACAAGAACTCTCATTCATTGTTGGTGGGAATACAAAATGGTACCTGCACTTTGGAAGACAGTTTGACAGTTTCTTACAAAATGGAAGATATTTGTACCATATGACCCAACAATTGCACGCCTTGGTATTTATCCAAAGGAGGTGAAAACATGTCTACACAAAAACCTGCACGTGGATGTTTTAACAGCTTTATACTGATCAAAACCTGGAAACAACCAACATACCCCTCAGTAAGTAAATGGATCAACAGTGATATAATTCATACGACTATTCAGTGCTTACAAAAAAAGCTGTCAAGCCACAAAAAGACATGGAGGATGTTTAAATGCTTATCTCTAAGTGAAAGAAGCCCATCTGAAAAGGTTATGCACTGCATGATTCCAATTATATGACACTCTGAAAAAGGCAAAACTGGAAACAGCAAAAAGATGAGTGGTTGCTAGGGGTTAGCAGAGAGGTGGAGATAAATAGGCAGAACACAGGATTCATGGGCAGGGAAACTACTTTGACACTAGTGGATACATGCCATCATACATTTGTCCAAACCCACAGAATGTACCCCACCGGGAGTAAACCCAAAGGTAAACTATAGATGATGACATTGATGCAGGTTCAGCACCTGTTCTGATTGGGTGGGGGAAGCTATGCATGACTAGAAAGGAGCAGGGAATGGGCTATATTGGAAATCTCTGTACCTTCCACCCAATTTTGATATGAACCTAAAACTGCTCTTAAAAAACTCAGTATTGGGCCTAACTTATTTTTAAGTATACAATGTTTGAGTTTTAAGCAAAGCAAAATTACTAGGAAAGATATTAATACAGAATATGCATCCTCAAATGTGGCTAAATTCCACTACAGAATATAAAACTGGTTGTTCACCTAGTTGTTCAATAATTATACTGCAACTTATACTGAGCAAACATTTCTACAAAATATTTTGTGCATATTTATTTTTTCTTTTTGACTCAAAAAGACAATCATGATTTAAATGTAAACAGTAGACCCAGAGACTTGGAACTTTTTAGCAGGTGATTTTCCAACTTAATTCAAACATTTATTAATTGCCAAGTACTTTTAAAACATTGTATTGGAAAAGGAATGCAGGGGCAGAAAGAGCGCCTACTTCCTGAACTAAAGGAGTTATATTCTGAAGAGGAGATACATACCCATGAGAATTATCAGAGCAAATCAATGCCACAATGGAGGTATTCAATATAGTTGTGAGATCCCAGGAAAGAAGTGGGATAGAGAGAAATGAAAGAGTGCATAGAAAAGATGGTATTTGCACTAAAAAGGATTTGAAATTTGAGATCTTGAAAAGGCAGAGGTGGCACTCCAGGCTGAGAGACATCAGCAAAGGAACATCGAAGCGCCATCTTCAAGAAAATGGGCCCAGGCTCATCATTCCGGAGTAGCTGAAGTGTAAGTGTGTGACTTGCTCAGGCTGAAGAGGAGAGCCTTGTTGCAGAGACCACAGTCCTAACCCCGGCAAGTAGATAACATTCCCAGTGAGGACTCCCAAAAAGGTTCAAGGTTAGGAGGGAAAGAAACAAGGTCTGGCTTCCTCTCAAATCCAGAGGTGTCTGTCACAAAATCGCCGTATAAGAATCTTTAGAAAAATAATTACTGCTGTTTTGCACATTGGTGACACTTTGGTACTAGGTTACTGAAAGATCAGCATCAAAAACGACAGTACAGAAAGAATGCAGTCTTCTTCTAGCACTTAACACGGAGCATCTCTCAAGCACTCGTGGGAGCTGGCTAAACACTACAGAATAAGGAAACCTATCCTAATTTCTTCTCTCCCCACAGTCCCACTCAGTGAAAGTTCACGATAGAGGCTAAATCTCCTGGCTCCTTATGATAATTTGAGAATAAAATGAAGTTTAGAGGTTCCAAGAGACTTATCTTTTATCCTAAAGGACCCAGGTACTTCCAAATATTTCTCCAACTGTCTACTCCAAAAAAAGAAAAAAGGAACAGCTACTACAAATAAACTTACCCCCCAAAAGTCAACCATTAACAAAAGTTACTGTCCTCGAGTTTCAGGTGGATCTAGGGCAAATTAATACCCACTCCAAGGTACACGGTTATCTTAACCCTCCAGGATCTTAACAAATAAGAGCCAGTTAATACCCAATTCGAGACGTACCGTGGTTTTAAATCTCCGTCCCCTGACCAAGTCACCGCACCTTTTAAATCTCGAGTCAAACTTTTTCCCCGCCCAGGACTCACCCGAGCCACGTCCAGCAGCATGTGGAGTACAGACCATCGTACAGCCAACTCAAAATGCCCTCGGGAATCCCAGGGGAGGAGATCCCGTCCAGCTCGAACTGCGAAACCGTGAGGACCTGGCTGCCATCGCGGAATAAACGCCGAAGCGCGTCTCCGCCGCCATGTGCCCGAACCGCAGCTTACATAAGCCGTGCCTCGAGCGTGCTGCAACCGCCAACGCTCGCGCTCGGTCCGCAGCCGGGACGCGGTCGCCCGTTGGGCGGGTAAAAGCCCGGCCTAGGCCGGGCTCGAGGCGGGCCCCGCGGGCAAGGCGCGGCGAAACGAGCCCCGCGGCCGCACGGGGCCCAGGCCGCGCAGACCCGCCCTCCGCCGCAGGAGCCCAACACCCCTTACCCCTACCTACCTGGGAAGGGCGGGTGACCGAGCCGCCGGAGCCGCCGAGTCCAGTGGGGCGCGAGGCGTGAGCTCGTCCCGCGCGGGTCCGTCACAGCATCTCCCGGGAGACACGATCGCCACAGGCAGGAGGCGCGCACCTCCGCCGCGCGGAAGCTGCTTCTCTTCTCGCGGGCCTCCGCCGACGTCCTCCCTGACCGACCACCTTAGAGCCCGAGAGTGCCTGCGCCAGCTGCAGGCCGGCTGACCGCTCAGCGACTAAAACGCAGAGGCTGCCCGCGCCGCGGTTCCGGGTCCTCCCCCACGCGACTCTGCCTCCTCCGCTTGGACAGCGCCGGCCCTCCTTTGCGCAGTACCCAGGGCAAACGGAGCGAGTCCCTCACGCCCCGGAGGGGAGGGAAGAGGCAGTGTGGAGAGGGCGGGGTGATCGAAAGGAGATCGCGGCGCGGAGACCTGAGTTCTCGCGAGTGTTCCGACTTTGGGGGTGGGGGCGTGCTGCGCCGCGGGAATTTTTAAACTCCGCGTGGAAGGTGGGGGAAGAAAAGGGAGGAAAGGGAAGTAGGGTCGGGAAAGGCAGTCCTTTAGATAAAATAGAATCTGCCCGCCTCCAATGAGCTGAGGGGAAGAAAGACTACGATTCCTACAATGCCTTGGGCGCCGAGTAGCTGGGGCTACTGGTCTCGCGGGCCTTGCGAACTCTCGGGAATGGTAGTCTTAGACTAAGTTCGCGCTGGGCGAGCCCCGCCTTCCTCTTTATCCCGCGGTGCGACGTCCGAGGCGGGATAGTCGCTACATTATCGTCTAGCCGCCGCGCTTGCTGGCGGACAAGTGATAATTTTTTGCCCTCCTGGCAACCCCACTTGCCCATGGTATTATTCTTTCTCTGTGCTCCTACTTCTGGTGTTAAAGGTGAGCACCAGACTAATGCGGGAATATCCAAGTTTGCTTTCAAATCAGTGTTTCTTACCTTTTTGGTCACCCTTGAGTTTTACTTATGGAGCTCTTTTGTTGTTTTGTTGTTAGTATCTTTGAAGCTTCATACACGTTTCAATCAAATAGATATGGTATGTATAGGTAATAATAAATATTGAATACCAAATAAAAGGATTATAACGTGAGGTAGAGATGATTCAAGCAGGCCGATTTTTTAAAAAGAATAAAGCAGCGATTTTCAACAGGTGTGCTATGGCAGACACACTGGTTTGCTACAAGAATTTTTTTTAATTATTTATTTATTTTTAGAGAGGAAGAGAAGGAGAAAGGAAGAGAGACATCAGTGTGTGGTTGCCTCTGGCACACCCCCTACTGGGGTCCTGGCCCGCAACCCAGTCATGTGCCCTGACTGGGAATTGAACTGGTGACACTTTGGTTCTCAGGCTGGAGCTCAATTCACTGAGCCACACCAGCCAGGACAGGCTGATTTTTTTAATCAAAAAAAGTTTATTAAAAAAAGCGTTTATCCTTTCCTGCTAACCCTCTCATGATTTTTTGAGATATGCTGTCTTTTACAAGTGTAATTTTTTTCTGTAATTGTTGTTTTTTAACTGACAGAAACCTCTAAGTGTAACATTCTTGTTTGCAAAAGGTACTGACTGGACTAAGTTGTTGCAGAGAAGGAGGTAAAAGAGGTTTTTGGTTGTTTATCTTTATTTTAAATGGACCTTTTTAAACAGAAACCACCTCTGTCAAATGTGTTGATTTATGTCCTTGTCTTGCTCCCCATTCTGCACTTTCTTTGGCACTATTTTATGCTCAATTCCTGAGTCCTCTACTTCCTGGTAGTCCAAAGACATGAGTTTCCAACCCAAGCATGTTGTTAGTGAGCTGTGTGAGGTGAGGAAAACTAAGAGACCTCTCTGGGCTGATGTTATCAGACAGGTAGAGCAAGAGTAAGTGGATTAGAGGATCTACTGATTCATTAGGTATTCATTTGTTAATTTGGCTGTAAGGGCCCTGCCAATTGTAAAATCCAAAAATCTGTCTCATCACACTTAATATCCAGATTAATGGATATATCCAGATTTGTAATTGATCTTCCAGGCTTTAATCATCCCTTTCCATGATTACCAACAGTATGGTTTCTATTTGATTGTCTATAATCTGGATGAGCACTGCCTTTCCTACTTACCTACATAGTTTCTGAAAATCATTTCTTCATTCTTCTCCAAACATATTTTTGTTTTTCTCTGTCTCCCAGCCTCTTCTCCTCTTATCGAAATCTTAATATCCCTCAGGATGCAGCTCAAGCTTCCTTTCTCTCCCAAATCTTCCTTTCACCTTCAGCCCACATTAATCACTAAGTACTTGCACTGAAAATATGCTGCCTATTATTTTATGTCTGTTTCCCTTTTTGCTTCTGACTCCATCCACCTACCACCCCCATCTCCCAGCTACACAGAGAGCACAGACTGTATCTTGAACTTTTTAAAATGCTTCCCTCATAGCTGCTAGTTTTTCATTTGAATTGCTTTGTAAACTGAATTTCCGATTTGAAACTCTCATTCAACCCTCCCCTTTTCAGTTATTTAAGCATGCACTAAATTATTTAAGTTGTTTTCAAGAGATGTTAACAATGTTAAGTGGAAAAAAAATATCTGGGTTTGATCATCAAACAAATTTGGGGGAAAGCTGATTAAATAAAATCAAACATTTCTTTTACATACTACTTCACTGCCTTGAACATGCTTGGCATTCCAAAAGTTACTTGACTATGGTATGAATCCATTTAGGCTTGTGGAAGATCTTGCCTGATTAGTGTTCCACATGATGGACTTTGGTCAACATGGCTTCAGAGCTTCCTTTTTCCAGAGGAAGCATTGTGTAGTAAAAAGAATGTGGTCTTTTGGAGCCAGGCAAACTTCGGCTTTCATTCTTTTCACTACTCTAGCAGCATGACTGTAATCGAATTTCTTTTCTGTCTAGCTTGTTTTCTCATCAAAAAAGAAAGGATGCTACTATTTGTTTCCCTTGCAGAGCTGTTGCAAAGATTAAAGGGAAGTGTGTACCCAGCTCAGAACTTCATTCCCTTTCTACCTATGTGGTTGTTCATTATTTTGGTAAAAGGCCTAGAAAATGATAATGGTTAGTGTGGACCCTCTTGCTTCCATCTGGAATGTTTACTCAAGAGGCAATATTTCAATACCAATCCAGCATTCTGGTAGTGAGGAATAGCCAACTGATTTCAGAAAATTTAGAACCTCACGGTAGTGTTCTGAATTAGATCTCATTTGTTTTGCAAAATAGCAGGGGTGGGGGGGAATATTTGATATTTTAATAACAAGAGCAAAATGAAATTTATCTCGAAGAGAGGCAATACCTCTGTCCTAACAGTTCCATTTTCATCATTTTTGTAGGGATTATTGGTTATAATAAGCAGTGCCCCAACTGTGATTTCTCCAATGGACAATACCCTTGGTGAGTGAAGAGAAGTATCTTTCTTGTTCCCCACTGAATTTCCAGGGATGGCATAGTGGCTAGTATATAAATAAAGGCTAAAATAATTGTTTAGTGAATGAATACATATTTATTGATTTTACCACTCAAAGCAAAATATACAATGTTAGATTAAAAGGGACTCTAGAGATACTCTAGGCCAAAGACCTTGCTTTATAAATGAAGAAACAGATTGTTAAATGATTTGCCACAAATATTTGGGGATGAATTTTATTTGTTTTGATTTTTTAAAAAATAGACATTAAATCAAATTTAGAGTTTTTAAAGAAAAGTAATATAAATATTTTTTCTGTCATTAAAATATAGTGTTTATGCCCTTGAAAATTATTTTTTTGTGAATGATACCCCCAAAAGCCACAGAATTTCTTTCTCTGAACACCAGTAATATTTTGTCATAAATGTGGTACCACAATTAAACTGTTAAAAATTATTTCCTTCCTCCCTCCCTCCCTCCCTCCTTCCCTCCCTCCCTCCCTTCCTTTCTTTCCTTTCTCACCTTCATCTTCCAAAGTTACTTTTAAAGATCTGTGTATTTTGTCCTGGTGGGTGTAGCTCAGTTGGTTGACTTTTGCAAGGTCCTGCAAAGCAAAAAGTCCCCCGTTGGATTTCTGGTCAGGGTACATTCCAGTTAGGTCCCCATTGGGGCCAAGTGCAAGAGGCAACTGATTGATGTTTCTCTCCATCTCTTTTTCCCTCCCTTCTTCTCTCTCTCTTAAAAAAAAGTATATTTTAACTAAAACTATCACAGTTATGATTTCACTGTTGCTTAACCCCAAAGAAAACTATTAATACAAAGGATCTTGAAGTTCTGTTAGAGATGGCTATAAGCTATGTACTTATATATCATTGCATTTTTAAATTTCGAACCTTTAGTTTCTCAAGACTCATGCTTGCCTCGGAGCACTGTCAAGCTAGATTCCGGAGGGCACAAGAGAGAGTTGTATCTTCTGTTGGTGACTGGCGGTGCAAGTATACTGCTCATGAGTCACAAATCTCTCACTTGCCTGAAGCTCCCTGCCTCCAAGGAAACCGAGTAGGAAAAGTCAGCCCTGCAGAGTTGGAAAGTGTTAGAAATGAAAACAGTTATGTCTGATATTCCAATGAGGGGATAGGTCACTCATTACGACAGAGTTTTGTGCCTCATTTATCAGATGGGTTCTCAGCCTTATTTTTTCTTCTGAATATAGTTTAATCCCATTGAACCCTCAGCACCTGCATTCACTGTGACATTTGCGTGGTGCTTTAAGTTTTCACAGCATTTTCAATAATTAGTCAAAACAATCTCTCTACATGGTTGAAATGATAAACTGTGGGGATTTTTTTCCTTTTGCATTTTCTGAGCTTAAGCTTTTCTTTGGTCTCTGGTATGGTTTTTTAATAAACTTCAGGTCGATTTGTTGGATTTGATTAGAGAAAAGCATATGTGACGTGGTGTCAATTTTTCACCAAGAAATGTCTGAAAATTGGAATAAGATGTTAGGTAGGATGTCCTTAGTGAAATGTCCAGAATAAAATTCAGCATACTCTAGAGCATTCTTCTCCTGAAAATAAGTTTAAATGTAGAAGATCTTTAGGGTTTAGAAGTGAATTATTTGTGAGTAGGCCACATAATTCCTGTTTAGAGAAGAAAATAACACAAAACTTGAATGTACCCAAAATTACATCCTTAAGCTTTTAATAATTCTCAGGTAGTACTTTTGAGTTTAGTTTTATTTTCAGTTCACTTATTTATTTATTCATCAAATATTATCGAATGGTTTTAATGAGCTACTCATTACTCAAGGCATTGGAGATACAAAGCTTGATGAGGCCAATATCTGTGTCCCTCAGCAATGCAATCAGGACATAATAATTAAATCAAAATTACTTTTTGTTTGGAATTCTTTAATAAAATTTCTTTAATATTAAAGAGATCAACAACTCTTTCTTAAGTATCTTATTGCTGATTGTAATAACACTCAGTGTCCTAGTCGGTCATGGGAATATTCTAGTTTCACATTCTGGTTTGGGTCAAGACATTTATTTGCTACAATTGGTTGGGTCACAGAGTCATTTCTTACCAGCTGGACAAAAGACACTTTTAAAAAAGGCCTGTCACTTTTACGTTTGGAGTGCTTTTGAATGAAAGCTCTGTAATCTCTCAGATGTCTGTGTTCTTATGATTCTGCATTCTCTTATTTTGAAGGGTCTAATTTTAAAGTTAGGTAACTACCCTTCATCACCTTTGTAACAGATTATGAACATGAAAGTTTAATACACTCTGCAAATTTCAGATATTAAATATAATACAGTGGTTTGGTTAAAAGAGTGAACAACAAAACACACCCTTGCTACACATGTTCCCACAACACTTGTTTTGGTGTAGTAGAGAAGTCTTTTTATTTTTTTCTTTTTCTTTTTTATTTTGAGAGTACATTTATTAAGGCTGGGGACAGTGAAACAAGGGAGGGCCTAGGGTAGAACAAACAGCAGGAGAGAGCCCAGGCAGGGGTGCTTTGGCTCACTGGGAAGTCAGAGAAACGGGGCCTTGGAGGCAGGTTCAGGGGGGCAGCCCGGCAGGAGCTGCCACTGCCCATTGCTCCCTGGGTTCCTAGTCTGATGGGGGCCCTAGAGTTTAGGGGATACACACCTGAGAGAGAAGAAAGTCGTGGGTATGCCCCTGAGAGGGGCAGTGCCTAATAGGGAGTCTTTTACATTCTCTGGGTGATCAACACAGTAATCAATTATGCAGTCTATTAATTTGATCTCAGACAAAGATACACACCTCATCAATGAAGCAGCTTTTGGAAAATAGACACTTGATAATCTTTAGTAAATAAGGCTGGGGAGATATCTCCCACGCAGGTAAACAGTGGAAGCCTTTACCTTCAAAAGGAGGGTGGGGTGGGGAACACCGGAACCGTAGTGTAAGAATTGCCTTTTGTGTTACAGTATTCAAAGATTGGAAAGGTGAAGAAACTTTCAGTGTGAAGATCATGAAGATTTCAAAGAGTAAAATGCAATCCCACTGATACTATAAGACTTGGAGTTGTGTTGCAGAAGCATTACAGAGTGAAGCGATGTGTGAAAAACAATTTGTCAGACTAGGGTATAATTCTAGCTGATTTGAAAACCATTTGTTACAGAGAAGAAATCTCAGTAAGCCCCTCAATGACAGTTGTAGGCAGAGTCCTTAAGAACCAAGTGCTTTTGTTAATGTTATTTAATTAGAATCATTTCTTTCCTTTGCTATTTTTGCTGGCACATGTCAAACCTGCCTATTGTCAAACTCCTGGAGGAGAGGGGGTCTGCAACAGCAGCCCCCAAGTCCATGTCAGCCTTCTACTTCCCCCCAGCCCATCACTGCAGGCCAGGAACATCAGCCTGGGCGAGCCACACCCCATTCTAGACCAGCCTTGACACACAAAGTAGGGTCACCCCACCCCCCACCTCCAGCATGTGGTTTAAAGCAACATCCTCCTGAGAATTTCCCTGAAGCAGCGTGTTGAAACAAAAACACTGAATTCTGGGGGAGAGGATGTAAATGTGAGTCCTGATCTCTACTGTTACCCTTTGCTGGCTGGGCATCCGTGCCTGAGGACCTAACACTCTCCAGGCCTCAGTTTCCTCATTTGTTGTGCCAGTGATGTGTGAAAACATGGAGTCAACTTTAAACTCCTACCAGAGATTTGCTATTGCCAGTGCTTCGTTGGACATCAGATGGTTTATTTAAGCTGTATAAATGAGAACAATATGCGATAGTATAAAACATATTTCTCCAGTGTTTTGGATGGATTGTTCTTCATAAATAACGGGTTCTATTTCATCACTGCATTAAAAGTTTTCTTTTAAGTTGCTGGTCATTGATTTTTAATGTTAACCCACCTAATATATAATTTCATGAATAAATCATAGATTATCGCAGTCAGAGGGCCCTTAGAAATGACCTAATGCAGTTTGTTTCAATAAGCTTTTTGCTCAAAGTCATATTTTGTTTTGGCAAACCTAGACAGACAGCCCCCAGGGTTCCTAAGTCCCTGTCTCTCATGTTCTTCAACTAGAAGAAAATAAATTACCCTTTATGACATATCTGCAAACAAAATGAATAAAGTCTATTCTCCTGCTCACTTTAAAACATCAGCATGGATAATTAGACAGAAAACAGAACACAGTTGAGATATAAAAGAGAAACAAAATATTTCCAGCTTAATGAACGAGAAAAAAATTTTTTACACCATAATCACTGCTATTATTGATGTGTTGGCAGCAAGTTAATAGAAGGGGCACGCCAGACAAAGGCAGTTAATGCATGATGTTGCTGTTGCATAGTGGAGAAGCCTACTGCCTGGAAATAGGAAAGGGTTCAAGGATCCATTACAACGTCTATTACACTGTACTCTGATTACTTTTTATGTTATCTTCCCGCCTATGTTGTAAGCTTTGTTAAGGGAGAAACAATGTCTTTGTCATCTTTTTCCCACAGTATTCAGCAAAGTACCTAGCATCTAGTAGGTCTCCCCTTTTTTAATTTTTTAATGAATGTATGAATGAATATATGTTTTCTCCTGTTCATGGACTTAGGGGAACAAGATAGAAAAAAGAAAAAGAGGTATTTGTTAATAACAAACATGGGGAACTCACCTCTGATTATCAATGGGAAATAGATTCTGTGAGAAATGTATTGTAATTTACAACTCACAGTGATGCAGCTGGCTTGAATCTTGGAGGCAGAACCTCAGCTGGACTCTCTCCAAAGCAGTGCAGGGTTCTAACTCCTTGGGTGTGGTCCATGTCAAGGTGCCTCACATTTAGTGACAGACTAGTTTCAATTAGGGAAGTCTTCCTGTCTATCACCATTTCAGATTTTTAGTGCCTTGAGAAGTTTTAGAAGACAAAAATATGACAAATTTAGTTTTGCAATAGTTCCACAAATACGGTGTTTTTAGATTTCTTTGCAGCTCATTGTCTTTCCCCAAGTGAGTGAGCAATGAAAATACAAAAGCCTTCCGTCCTGACGGCAGCCCAGGCCATCGCCCTCATGTCGCTGCATTTCAGCCTCCTGGCTCCTGATCCCCACTCCCCGGCCTTGGACTCTTCACACTGGCTGCCCTGATTGCTTCCCAGGCCCACCTGTCATTTTATCACAGCATCTCCCATCTGCACCGTGTAACTTTCCCTCTGCCTCCCACCACAATGGTTTTCCTTTCATTTTCTTCCAAAGCTTGTTCTTTATTTTTCTTACTTTTTCAAATTATATGCTTCCTATTATTTTCTCAATTCTTATGCCATCTGATCCCTTCTTCATGTTCAACCTTCTAAAGAATTTTCTTACTCTCTAGGACTTTTACTTACTTTCTAGTATTTATATAGCCAAATATTGTGCCTACTTTGTGAGTGTGTGTGTGAGAGAGAGTTTTTATTATATTTTTAATTGAATTTATTGGGGTGACTTTGGTTAATAAAAGTATTTAGATTTCAGGTGCACAATACTGTAATACATCATTTCTATATTGTTTTTTGTGTTTACTACTCCAAGTCTCCTCCCATCACCATTAATCCCTCCTTTACCCTCTCCTACCTCCTTCACCACTCCAGTGCTTCATTTTATTTTATTTTTAAGATTTTATTTATATTCATTTCTAGAAAGAGGGGAAGGGAGGGAGAGAAAGAGGGAGAGAAACATCGATGTCTGGTTGCCTCTCATGCAGTCCCTAACTGGGGACCTGGCCTGCAACCCAGGCATGTGCCCTGACTGGGAATTGACCCAGAGACCCTGTGGTTTGCAGGCCAGCACTGAATCCACTGAGCCATACCAGCAGGATGCAGTGCTTGATTTTAATTAAAATTTTTAAGTAGTTATTTAGAGAGAGAGGGAGAGACAGACAGACAGACGGAGACATCAAGTTGTTGCTCCACTTATTTATACGTTCACTGATTGCTTCTTGTATGTGCCCTGACCTGGGATAGAACCCACAACCTTGGTGTATTGGGATGATGCTCTAACCAACTGAGCTACCCCACCAGGTCTCACCCTGCTTTTTCTCCATAGCACCAGCTGACATATTCTATCCTTGTTTGATTACGGTGTAGCTTCCCAAGAACCACCTTCACCCCTAGAATGGAAGCTTCGTGAAAACTAGGACCACAGGTAAAATTACATACAATTTCTTTTGTGTCTTCCTGTACGGGTGATAACAAAAAATCCTCTTTTGTGTCTCCCCGTGTATTGCAAGTCATTTTTGCCTCTTTAACCAGACAGAGGGTATTTAAAAACAACAAGCTTTCTCTGAAGTTTTGTTTGCTGTTTGAGTCTCTGCGAGATACTCCATGAATATTTGTTGAATGAATGGTTGAATGTGCTGTTATGTTTCTTTTATTCTCTATGTTTAATTAACCTTTTTCCTTCCACAGAATTTAGTAATGTTTTTTTCTTTTTTTTGGGGGGGGGGTGGAAATTATTATCTTTCTCAGCCATGCTGAAGAAAGTCTAGGAAAAGGATTTGACCAGGCCTGAGCCACACTTTAGAAGGGGATGTCCCCACCAGCATTATCCAAGGGTTCCCAACGGCCTGGTTTTGTCAGTCCTAGAATCTTGGCTCAGTAGTGGGTTTGTCTGCTGCACTATATGATTCTTTATCATATGCACAAACCCCAGGCCTCCTTTCGACAGAGGCATAAGAGGACATTGGTGGACTCCAGGATTTTCAAGGGGATTTACGTGACATTGCCAGCTGTAGTTTTATTGATGTGTTCTAGAAGGTCAACAAAATTGTAATTGTAGATGCAGATTGTTTATTTTAAGAAAACCTACAGGATATCCTTGGTAATAAAAACAAAGAAGCCTAAAACTCAGGGTAATTGTAGCACACGAGACTCTACTAAGACCCTAAGAAGTCCGGAGAGGACAGCCCTTCAGTGTTACCATAAATCCTGACATCCTCCCTTCTGCCATCCTTAGAACAACTGTTCCTGAGTACAGGGACACTCTCATATGCGTGAACAAATGACTTCAATTCATCCTCAGCTGGCCAGACCCCCTTGCCAATCAGACTACCCCTAAAGTAACAGAAGGAGCTTGTCTTCGTTTCCCTGAGAGCCCACAGCACTAGGAACTTTCAACTGGAGAATAAAACCCCCAAATGTTGGCTGCACTCCTCGACCACATTGCCCAGCCGCTTAAAGCCAAGGACGGGAACACGCAAAGCCTGTCAGCTGCTCCAGGGGAAAGGCTCCAAAATGATCTAAGTTTTAGCTTTTGCTAAGTTCAGCCCACACTGTTGGAAAAGATTCACTGCCTTTCGGTGACGTGACTTCGATCTCCAGACCGACAATCCCCGTAACACAAAGGTGATCTTACTGCTTCAGCTCTCGCAGGACCGTCAAGGTAGGGAAGGCAAGAAAGTCAAGATGAGGAATTGAGATTAGGATAACATGAGGTTCCCATTGTCCTTTCTAACATGCAGGATTTTGAAATTGGTCTTCTGCATATGGAAACCACGTGTGTCTGGTGCCTCTAGGTTCATGAAAATGCCTCCGAAATGATCATGGATGAGATCATCTGTAAGGCCGTGGAATCTGGACTAGGTGACCTGTGGTCCCTTCCAGCTCTACCCCATGAGTCTCCCCATCTCTGTATATTAATATTCTTGGTTCTTGCTTATTAGGTACAAAGAAAGTGAATAACTGAGTGAGTCAAAAGGAGAAAATATAGGCATACCTTGTTTCTAATGAGCGTCACAGATTTTACATTTTTTACAAATTGAAGGCAAGAGTCTTTACCAGCAAAATGATTACGACTTTCTTTATGGTGGTAGTCTGGAACTGAGCCTGAAGTACTTTCCAGGTATGCCTGTACTGTGTGACAAAAGACACACACGTCATTTCCTTTAGTTAGAAGCAAAAGGTCCTCTTTATACAGTGATTTGATATACTCTACACCCCCAAGTTGTCATTGTGCTTGGTACTGCTAACCTCCTCATTTGAATTTGCCACTTATGCAGAACAGAAGTAATTTAGTTTTAACCCAAATCCATTTTGTTGTGTATAAAGGAGTTCTTTTTTTCCAAGATTTGCTTCGGTCCTTCAACCTGAAATGATAATTCCCTGTATTTACACAGCACTGTTAACTTTCAAAGCCCATTCTTTTTCTATTATGTCTAGAACACGAGTATGTCTTCTGCTACAGTGTCCAGCACACAGTAGGTGTCCCGTAAGTATTGTATCGGTGGAGGTGAATGAATGTAATGCTCCCCACAATTCCATGGGTAGACAAGGATTTTGTCACTAAACGTGTGTTTGGCAGACTTGGGTACCCAGGCGCAGGAGCCAGGTCAGGGAACCAGCCAAAGTCCCCCAGCTGCCAAATGTTAACCTTGTTTGGGGGGAAAAAATAAAAGCTATGAAAGATCATCATAAATCAACTGGAGACATTTTAATATAAAATGAGTTTTAGATAATATTACAAAATTATCATTTTTCTTAGGTGATAATGGTGTTATTAGGATAATGTCTTTGTTCTTAGGAGATGCACATTGCAATAGCAATATTTAGAGGCAATATTATGCTATCCGAAAATAACTTTCTATTGGTTCAGTAAGAAAAAAAGATAAAGCAAGTGTTGCAAAATGTTAATATTTACTGAATCTATGTGGAAAGTGATTGGGTGACCTTTGAACTACTCTTTCAAATTTTCCATTAAAAGTTGGGGAGAAAAGACGGTGGAAGAAATCACAAGGGAAAATAGTATGTGTGTACTCTATGAAAAATTTAATCCTTTTTAACTGCTGTCAGTTTGGGTGGTAGGACTATATTGCACTATTTTTTTCTTTTTCTAAAATTTCCACATGAGCAGATGTAATATTTATAATAAAACATATTAAAATGAAATCACAAGGTGAATCTCCAGTACCTTTCTGGAAGCACAGTGTAGCTGACCGTACTCTCCCAAGATGGCCGCACCTGTACATTTATCCCCCCTTCTACTTGCCTTACAGTGAGACCGACACTTCTCCCACAGAGCACTGACTTCTGCCTTCCCTCCCTTTGACTCGGGGCAGAGACTTGCGACCGTCCCAAGCGCTGGAGGCTGGAAGTAAGTCACAAAATATGTGACTTTGAAGATTAGGTCATAAAAAGGATACAAGCTTCATATCTTTCTCCCTCTCTCTTGGGTTACTTGGCCTTAGGACTCAGCCACCATGTTAAGAGGAAGCGCAGCCCCCATGGGGGGCTCTAGTGAGGACGTTCTGGCTGAGAGCCCCAGCTGCCCCCAGCCGGGAGCAAGCATCCACTGCGCTCATAGCATCTGAGTCCATGGTCCTTAGGGGACTCCAGCGCCAGCCTTTGAGGCTTCCAGCTGATGCCCTGGATGTTGTGGATCAGACACCAGCTGTCCATTCGGGGCCTGGTCTGACTCTTAACCACGGAAACAGTGAGCAGTGACACATGGTATAATGTATGACTATTGTGCGTCAAGCCACCATGCTTCAGTGTAATTTGTTATGCAGCCAGAGTAACGTGCAGGAACAGTGAAATCCTGAAATGGAAAGCATGTTTGTTATTGATTTAGAAAACTGAGCGTCAGTCGTAGAGAAGACTTGAAATGCCTTATAAATTATCGTTACTCTCCCCTGCCATCAGCTACTCAGATATAGTCTCTCTATGAAGCATTTAAATGTTGAAAATGAATGTCTGGTTACTGCCAAGAAGCCTAAAACGGACACTTTAGAACTTGGAATAGGTTGCCCTTTTTTGCCTACAATGTGTCATGGCTCTGTGCCAGTAACAAAGGAAGGCAGAGGCAAGATGTTCTCAGTTCTCCCCTCTCAGGGACAACTCTGAAGACAGGCAGCAGTAGATTATTTTTCTGGGCAGTCAGAACATGCCAGTGTTCCTGATTCATTAGCTCTATGGCAACTGTATCAGTTTTCATAGCTACGGTTAGGTATTTTGGTAGGTGGTTGTCCTCATGAAGTAAACAGTTTCACCTAAAGTCAATGCCTGCTAATGTACCAGGTTACATATTTCACAAATGTGCTCTTTTTAAACAAGCCAGCCTGTACTGGAAAGCCCAGCTTTGCACGGTCTAGTCTTTCCTCCAGAAATCTTTCTTCAGGAAGTGTCATGAAGAATTCGTAATTGTTTTCTTTTCCTGTGAGACTTCACACATTTTGCCCTGTCATTATTTAAGGAAATGTAATCACATTGTAATACTTCCTCTCTTCTGTTCGGGCAAAGAAATTGTAAACATATCAGTAAAAAGGGAACCATAGTTTTATCTGAATCACTAGTGTACAGTATTTAGAGAGAGAACAACATTGCTACCCTGAAAATTCTCAGTGATCCAGACGCATGCTGCTACATCCACGGAGGGTGCTCTGAATGCCTTTTCGTACAATGAAAGACGGCCAGTCTGGGTTTTTTTGCAGTGGCCCACTGCTTGCTGCAGTGTTGTTTGTCATGTGTGAAAAGATAAGTTGGTGCTGTATGGTAGCATAGAATTACCCGTGTTTCATACCCGTGTGTAGGCTCCAGAGAACAATTCATTTCCCTTCGGAGTGGGAAGGCAAGACCAGTTCTTCTCTGCATTTCTGCCCACTAGTTCAGGTCAGTTCTCAAATAATTCAAGAAAGCTATCTCTCTTCCTAAGAACGGTACAAGCAATTGCAAAAGAAAAAAGATCTGTGAAGATTTTCGAGCTCAAGTGTTTTTATTTCATTTATGATTTTCTAAATGTTCACCTTGCACGTGACCCTCCTGACTTGCTTCACTTATTGAAACTCATAGTTGGGTCAGTTGGTGGCCAAGAAAATCACCTACTTCAAAACCATGGGACAAAACTCTGAAGAGTATATACTTAACTCACAATTGCCATCTTTAGCAGTATCATTAAAGAAGAAATTATATACGTGTCATTCTTCTAATAGGGCATAATACTTCATTAGAAGTTTTATACGTGTTAAAAGCTACCTCCAGCTGCAATAGCCTGCGATCTGTTTATTCCTTTCATGTGGCAATCTTGTATTGCTACCTGTTGTTTTATGTGCATGGAGGTACCTAATAATAAAAGCTTTTTAAATGAATGCCAACATTCCACCTTCCTTTAGTGAACTCCTTTAAATCTCAATCCCCATTGTTTGCTGTGCAATTAAAAAAAAACAAATGGCCACTGTGCATAGCTATGTTGCTGTGTGTTCTACCAATCACGTGGCTAATCAACTTCTCCGGCCACGGCAGACACCATACAGGGGACACTCTCCTACACTCCCCCACCCAGCCCACCCCATTGGGTTCCACTGACCCTGGAAGCTGGTCAGTACTTCAGTGCATGACAGGCTGCCCAGCAGCACCTCTAGGGTGCCCTCTGGAAGTCAAGGGTAGGTATAACCTCCTGGAAGAGAGGAAATAGAGGTTAAGGAATGAATGAACCCAACTAGCCAAAGACCCAGGATGTGACACTCAAGTGGAAGTGGGTAATTATGACTCTTCCCCCAGTGTATACACAGCATCACTCGCTCAGAAACCTGGAGCAAGTACTTCAAGATTTTAGGGGTCATCAGTCCAGTGGCTTAACTTTAATGGTGTCTCTCTGCTCTCTGCTCCATTCACCCCCAGGGCCATTAGCCTCCCTCCCCCACCAGTGACCCACCCTGGGCATCATCCACCCAGGGCTGAATAATGCCACTGAGATGGAGATGCCACTGTGGTCAAAGCATCCCACCAAGTGGTATGGATACCCTCGCCCTGTTTTACTGCCACAATGAAGAATTCACTTCTGTACTCACCAAGCCAACCAAATTGTTCCCTTCTTCCACACAAGAGGTCCACAGGCCCATCCAATTTATTCCCCAAATATTTATTCAGCTTTCACTGTATGCCAGGTGCCATTTTAGGCATTGGTTGAGTTTATAGGCTTGGGGGGAAGGGAGCATTAATGAACTGATGCAGGCATATGCAGTTAAACTGTGATGTTTGCTGTGAGGGAAAAGCATGAGCAATTTTAGAGTAGAGAGCAGAAGGGCCTGTGACCTGCAGGCCAGGGAAGGTTTCCCTGAAGAAGTGACATTGGACTGGCCATTTGCAGGGCTCATGGGTTGAAAGAGATCGAGGGCCTTGATCAGGAAGACTATACCTAACGGAAGGACTAGTGAAGCAAAGTCCTGAAGGCATGAAAGAGCTCCTCTCATCTGGGGAATTGAAAGAAGTTCTGTGTGTGGATGAGAGGAAGTGAGGAGGGGAGGTCATCAGAGGAAGTGGTAGGGAGCTTGGTCTCAACCCTACATTCTTTGGATTGAGGGAAAGAAAAAATATATCGAGAGGAGGCTAGGAGAGAGGGTGGGTTGAATCAGGAGAGAAGGAAGTGGAAATGGAGAGAAGTGGGTGGATCTAAGGAGTATTTTGGATTTGGGATTGGGAGAACTTGATAATGGATTGCAGGTGGAGAGTGTTTCAGAATTCTGGCTTTCACGCTTCTCTCTCTTGCATTTACAACAAATTATCCATTACTTGCATCTTCTATCCTAAGCTATAACCTCATCAAGGTCCAGGACGTTGCCTTATGCCTCTCATGTGTTGGTGCACCCTAAGAACCTGGAGGTTGAATAAGTTTCCCTTCTCCATGACTGGCAGTTCTGCAGTTCTTAAATTTCCCAGGAGGTGGCAGCACCTGAAAACTAGCTGGTCACTTTCTCAGTGACCTGAACTTTGTTTCCTGCAGCCTGTGATTTTGTCTCCCTTTGGGAGTTTTTCCCACATTCTAAATTCCCAGAAAAGAGTTCTTTCTCCAGCCATTCTGAGCTGACTTAACCAGGCAACTTTTCATGTGGGGGCCAAGGGCTACATTTACTCGGTCATTCTGTGGCTAGGGCCTCTCTTTATTTTCAGCTGCGGTGGTTGCGCACTGAACCCCCGCCCCCCCAACTTCCCCTGCCCCCCGCCCCTGCCTTCCGGAGCACTCAGGCAAAGCGGCTGGGGCCAGGCAGGACGTTTCTTCTCTCTTCGTGCCCCACCAGTCTGGGCAGCAAAGACTCAGGTCATCTAAGCGAGCCCTTCTCTGTTCTGTCGGGGGAGATGGGAAAAGCCCAAGGGACTGTTTCCCCCGGAGTTCGAAGGCTGGTTTGGATGTAGGGAAGTGGGGCTGGAAGGAGCAGGGCCAGAGAGGGGGAGACCGGTTCTGAAAGCTGATGGGAACAGGTTCAAATGACGGCGCGCTGCTCGAAGGGCTTTACTCGGTAGGATGAATCACAGGAATCCCCATCCCATCAGCCCTCTCCTCTGCCAGATGCTCACCATCGACCCCTTCAGTCTCTCCTCTCTTCTTCCCCACCCTTCCTGATTCTGCTCCTTACTGCTTCTGACTTCTTGGTCTTTGAGAGCGGAAGAACTGGTGGTTCCCAGTTTCAGGAACTCCAGTCTCTACTGACCTCACCGCGTCTCCCTCAACCTCTGATTTCCTGAAGTGTTCCAAATTCAGTCCATAGCTTTATTATTTTACTATATTTTAGTGTATATTATATACCTGATTATTATTAATATTATTTTTATCTTAATGCTTTAATCAGTTCAGCCAGGTGTGATGAGGATCTCCGAGGTGAATGGCCCATCCATCACTTAATTCAAACATACGTACTCTGAGAGGATAACACATTTATCTCTTATCAATCGTTTGCTCCTGAATTTGGAATGCTGGTGCTCCTGCACCAGCCTAACTTGTATGTTATATGCTCTGGCCACCTTGAAAAATCTGCACTTCTCTGATGTATCACTTTGTACCACACACCTACATCTTTGCATGTTGCCTCTCTTGCTTAAGACCTGTGTTCACCTGGCCGAATCTTAGCCATTAATTAGGATTCACATTACTTGTCATCTCCTCCAGGAAGCTTTCCTTGACCACCCAGGCAGGCATTTTGTCTATGCCAAGCTCTGCGCTAGGGGATCCAAACATAAATTAATTGCAGCCCAGAGCCTAGAAGTGCCCACAGTCTAGAGGGGAGGGCAGTGTGGTAGAGGTAAGCACAGGGCAGGTGCTCTGGGAGCATTAGCAGGAGCACCCAGCCCAGTTGAGGAGGGACCCAGAGAAAGTGACGCTTCAACAGAGTTAGGCAGGAGAGGGAACTGGAGAGGGGGATATCAAGAGTTCCTGGTGAGAGGAATCGTAATTATTGTGTAACACAATTGGGCAACCACTAGTCATTCACTATAAGCCTAAATGACAAAGCCAGAAACTGATAAGAGATAAGGCTTGAATCAGAAGACCTTATAAACAGATCATGAAGGGCCAGGTTACAGAAGTCACTCTAAGGACTTTGGACTTTATCCAGAAGAGACTGGTGAGCCCTCTGAAGGATTTTGAACAGGGGAAGAAGCTAGAATTATCAGCTGGAACTGATAAGAAAGACATCCAGGTCCCCAGCTGTGGCACTTGGGGGAACGGTAGTAGTGTTTGCCAAGACGGGAACATCAGAGGAATCAGGCTTAGGGGAAAAGATTCATTTGGGGCGAGGAGAGTTCAGGGTTCTCTGGGATATTCAGTTGAAGATGTCCAGTAGGCAGTTGGCTATGCAAGACCAGAGCTGATAAAAGCCATTTGGGTTGCATATGCATTAAGATGGCTAATATAAAAAAACAAACAACAGAAAATAACAAGTGTTGGAGAGAATGTGGGGGGAATTGGGACCCTTGGTGGGAAAGTAAAATGGTGTAGCTACTATGGAAAACAGTACGCAGCACCTCAAAAAATAAAAAATAGAACTGTAATGCAATCCAGCCATCCCACTTCTGATCATATATCCCAAAGAATTGAAAGCAGGTTCTTGAAGAGATGACTTACTTACACACCCACATTCATAGCAGTGTTATTCACAACAGCCAAGAGGTAGAAGCAACCCAAGCTTGTGATGGATGAATGGATAAACTGTGGTGTATATGATATACTCGTATACAGTGAAATATAATTCAGCCTTAAAAAGGAAGGAAGTTCTGATACATGCTACATCATAGGGGAACCTTTAGGACATTATGCTAAGTGAAATGAGTCGGTAACAAAACAATAAATTCTGTATGATTCCTCTTATATGCAGCAGCTAGAGGAGTCCAACTCACAGAGACAGAAAGTAGAATGGTGGCTGCCAGGGGCGGGGAGAGCGAGGAATGGGGAGTTACTGATGAATAAGTGCAGAGTTTCAGTTCTACAAGATGAAAAC
Organism: Anoura caudifer; assembly: GCA_004027475.1. Taxonomy (NCBI): domain Eukaryota; kingdom Metazoa; phylum Chordata; class Mammalia; order Chiroptera; family Phyllostomidae; genus Anoura; species Anoura caudifer. The sequence continues at coordinate 172,746 of PVKU01003063.1, read as the reverse complement.
GAGTTCTGGGGATGCGCAGGGGTGCTGGCTGCACAACAGTGTGAGTGTAAGTGCTGCCAAACTGCACGCTTAAAATTGGTTGTGATACTTTGTAGAGTATATGATTGTCTAGAAACTACGCTGTACACCTGGAACTAATGCAAAATAATATTGATTGTAAACTGCAATTGAAAAAAAAAAAAAGAAAAGTCTCCTTAAAAAAAAATGGCTGTGATAAAGAAAGAACCCAAATGTGGTTATGATGGAACATTTATGTGTATTTCACCACAGTTTTACAAAAAGCCACTTGAGCCACAGATAGCGATTTGGGAATCTTTAGGCAATATAGAGAGATAGCAACTGAAGCTGCGAGCCCACGTAGAGGGAGAACAGAGGGGGAAAGCATCATTTCAGGATTGGCAGAGAGAAAGGAAGGTGCAAAGGGGCCTGAGAGGTAGCAGCCAGAAACACAGGAGGGGCAAGAGGAAGGAGAGGGATGTAGAGGTGGAGAGAGCAGAGAAGGTCTCCAGGTCCAAAGCTGCAGAGCCACGAAGAATGAGAAGGACTAAAAGGAATCCTATATTTAGCAACAAAGAGAGCATTTGTGATCCAGGTGAAGGCAGATTCCAGGGAGAATCAGGAGTAGAATCCAGATGCCAGGTTGGGATGTGGGGTGTGTGGGCTGAGGAGGTGAGAGAGGTGCAGTGTCCCGGAAGCTCAGCTACAGAGGCAGGGGCCAGACGGTGGTCTGGAGACACCCTGTGGCTGTCATAAGTTGATGACAAGATCATTGGCTTTGCACCTTGCTCCGATTTCATGCTCATGCAGTAACCCTTTGTGTATATCTGTATTTCACTGCCATGGGAACATCTGGCCCACCAGCCAGAGTCACGCTGACTTAAGCAGTTGGTGCTCTAGTTGCTACACCCCCCTCTCAAGAATTTGTTCAGCTGAAGGACACGTGCTGGACTCCAAATCAGCTCTGAGCAGAGCAAGTATTTGGAAGGGTGCAGCTCAGGAGGCTGCATTGCTTGGAGGTTCCCACGGTCCACGCTGTGTCTCCCTCCCCTCTAGATCTTTCTAACATTGTCCTCTTGCCTGAAAAGCTGTCTTCTGACACATGCAACTCGGTTTTAGTCCCACGCATGCCCCATTGAGACTCGGTTTGGGTTTCCCTCCAGAAACCCTTCCCAGGCCCTTCCCCTCTGGCATCCTGTAGGGGAAGTGGAGTCAGTCGGGCTCCCTCACCGGGCTGATAAGCAGCATTCCCATAACCTTGACAATGTTCCCACATGTGCAGAATCACACTTTGTTATATAATATCTTGGTATCCTGCCGGCTGAGTGTGCACTTAGTATATAAGGGAGTTGGGACTTCCAGCGGTGCACCAGGCGGCTTGCAGCATGCATGGATCGCCCCGCCCTGGAATAAAGGCCTGCCAGGCATTCCCACCAGCTCCTCGAATCTTCTTCTGTCTGCCTGAATCTCATGTGAATCTGCCTGGCCTTCAACGGTGGCAACACACCTCCCCTCTGCATGCCCTTCCCAGGGACCCCGTGTTTGCCACCTATGTGGTGGTGATGTTTTTGTTCCTCCCGCAGAGCTACGAACAAGCGTAGAGCTTCTGGTTTTCGCATATTGCAGGTGCTCAGTGTTTGTAGAATTAATGAATAAATGGCAAAGAAAGGTTAGGTTGAAATCGCCTAGCAAGTAACAGGACAGGAAACCCATTCTTAGAAAGTAGCATTTTTTGAATATTGGCCAGGCACACACCAGGTGCAAGGGGTAGGCAGGAAGGTACGGACCTCACCCTTAAACAGTGGGTACTTGGGGCCTCTTCTCTCACATCCCTCATGTTTGAAAGAGGAATGGGAGTTGTATTTGGCCTCTGTGCTCTCAAAATTATTTGTTCATACTTGAAGCTGGCACATTGTGCACAATAAATCTTTGTTGAGTAGATGAATGCGCCTTTATTACGGAACTTATGATACGATTTTCTAGTTTTTATGTGTGGCTTTCTCCTCTAGATCGTGAGCTCCTACAAGTCAGGGCCTGCATCTTACTCATGTTTGTTTACAGAATCTAATGCAGAGCTTTGCACACAGTAGGTGTCAAAATGTTTATTGGCTGAAAGAATAAATTTCTACATAGTTAAGATATGAGCAAGGCTCACCCACCCACCCACATATTCCATTTTTCCTGCTCCCAATATTATTTTTATCCTAGGAAACCAGGTGAAAATCCCATTTCTTGTCATTGGTTTTTAATGAGCCTGAACGCTTCTGCAGGCTTCCTCGGCACTCGGCTCTGGCAGCCGCCAACAGGTTTCCATTGCATCGATAGAGGTCTGACGATCCAGGAAGACACACCAGCAGTGTGCGTGTGTAGTGGGTGGGGAGTGGTGCACCTGGTCCTCGTTAAGCCTGTGATGGCATGTAGCATTTCTCTGTGGGCGGGATCACGCTGTGCACCTGGAGGTGGTGCAGGAAGGTAAGCTGAGGCTGCCCAGTGGTGCTGCATGCTTAACTTTAATCCAGTGCTCCAGTGAGTGTATTCAATTTACCAGTAGGTACCCAGTGGATATCGAGTCTGGATTTCCGCTCCTGTGGTCCTCTGTGTAGTCAAAAGGAACTCCCCTGCCCCCACCTCCATCTTTGCCCTGCCTGTCAGGGAAATGGGTTTGTCTGAGCAAGGATTACATTGGAAGGTCAGGTTAGGAGGGGAGGATGAGTATTTTAACCTTTTTTTCCTTTTATTGATGGAATGAGCTTATCAGAGAACAGAGTGCAGGTCTCTAGTGCCACAGGTCATTTTGTTTTGAAGGTTCCAAAGGTTGCTACAGGGGCTTCCAGGGAGGCTGCAGAAGTGGCTGGCTCAGAGCACAGATGATAAGTCCCTCCTGCCCCCTCCCTGGCCAGCTCAGCACGGCATGGCTTTGTCCTCTCGGGTGAGCAGCCCTCCAGCCTTGACATTTCCATCCTTTGCCCACCCTGGAGCAAACACCAGTGACCCATGATCCTTGCTCCAGCACATACTCTTATGCCTCCTGGCTTTCATGGGTGACAACGAATAGAGTCCAAGGTCAGCCAGGGAGGGGAGGGCCCTTGGTGATGGTTCTCTCTTCTAGGGCCTTTGGTTCCAATTTCATAAACAGAGATGGGAAAACCTTATGTTTTAATGATCTGTAGCCTGATTTCTCTTGCACTAGCTTGATTTCTTTCCTGCTCTCTTCAGGGGCAGGGTTGTCCAAAAGCATGTTGTGTTTATTCCCAAGGAAAAGAGCTGGCTTCCTCTGCAGCTAGTTTTCTGCCCTTTATTATTTGTAAATTCCAAGTCTCCAGCCTCCAGCGAGGCAAATGTACAAGTTATTATTAGGAGCTATGTGCCAACCTCATAGTCACATTGTTTTCCAATAAAAGAATGAGGATATTATTTGTTAAAATTTTTTTCAGAAATACTGTACTTAGCTTGTTTCTCCCCGTTCTAACTGCTCCCCTCTGTTCTCCTACCCTCTCCCGGCTCATTGCTCTGTGCAGTTATTTCATGACATTAAAAAAAAAAAAAAAAAACTGCCTTTAATTTGACACAATTAGCAGCCATTAATTCTAGGAGGTGAGAATATAGGTTTTAGTTAAAGTATTATGTAGACTTTTCTGTAACTTTTGTAATTATCAGAAGAAAGGAAACCCCTGAAATAAATAGCTTTCTGTGCTCTCTCCTGCAGTGATGGAGGAGGTTTTGTTGCTATCTCAGTTCCTGAGCTGTTCACCGGGCCGCGCTGTTTCCTCTGAGCACAGCGAGACCTCACTGTTCCAGGCCAGTGTTTCTCCCACCTAACAACCACCGCTTGCCAACCATTCTTGGTGGACCTGGAAGTGAACCACTGATTGGAAAGATTAAAAAACAAAATAGGGAGATAGAGTGTCCCCAGGGACCGCTCTACTTAACTCTACTGTGGATTACCAGCTTTGCTCCAGTTCCCAGGGACAGCAACCAGGCTCAGGAGGTGGACAGACCCTGTCAGAGCTGCTTAGGTGGTCTGGATCAAGGTGACATTGCTTGACACTTAAGGGAGCTGAGTGGGACCATGAAAGCGTTGATTCCAGAGCTTCAGGTTTGATCTCAACTTGGTCACACCCTCCTTTGCTGTCTGCTAACCAACAAACTGCATCCCTAAGTGGTTCTTCAGTGTCTTCACTTAGCATAGTGGTTCTCAAGCTTACGTGTGTATCAGCCTCCCCCGAGAATTCGTTAAAACACAGACCCACCCCCAGAGTTTCTGATTCAACAGGATTGGCAAAGGGCCTAAGAATTTGCATTCTAACAAGTCCCTAGGTGATGCTGATGCTACTGAGTTAGTTCTTCAAAGTCCTTTCCAACTTCCCTGTTGACAGCACTCAGAGAACTATTCATTTAGGTGTTATCTGTGTGCTGGCTGAAATAAAGGTCAGGAGAGGAAGAGATGCACAGTTCTGTGCTTCTAGATGTGATTCTAACTTAGCACACCATCTGTGTTCCTCTGTGCTCCCAAAGTTGGGAAGGGGGGCCATTTAGGAAGGGACACATCCATCTCGGTCTCAACCCAGAAGGCATCTTCTCTGGTCTTAGGGAGACCCCTGCCCACTTCCCCTATAGAAGTCAACTTGCAGTATGCATTTCTAGGTTGTTTATGCATGATGTTTCTCCAGTTTCACAACGTAACTGGTGTTTACAGCCATGTTTCAGGGGATCTTAATTCTACCTATCCGTCATGCTTGCTGTTCCCACGGCATTTGGTCTCCCACAAGCTGGTTGGGTATCTGGTTGTCATCTGTCTATGCCAGCCACCCAGCTCCATAGAGGAGCCTCTCTGGGGGTTCTGCAGCAAACCTTGATGCCGCACTGTGGACCAGCTAGCTGTGTCCCTGGAATTCTTGGGGTTCTGGCTGTCTTCGTATGTGGTTTGAGTTGAGTTATTGGTGACAGTAATGGAACTGCTCAGGAAGTGGAAAAATCCCTGATATGTGTGTCCCGTGCGTTTGGAGAAAGCGGAGAGCATGTGGGGTGGGGAGGGGCAGTCCTTGTTTTCATTGCTCAGTAAATTTCCCAAAACAATCTTCGCTTCCAACATTTAACAAGGGGAGGAAAATCCCCAAGTAAATTTTAATAATCTAAGATCTTGACCAGCAGGAGCAGAGGTCAAAGGGTTGGTAATATGTTATTGTTTTCTTACACAGCAAACAACTTAATTTTTTTCTGTGGGATTTTAATTTTAGAACAGTGGCTAGTTGCTGCATAGGGTTTGGGTTTATTTATTTATTTTTTAGCCTCTTCCCTGTAAGATAGTAATTCATTACACATGTGCTATAACCTACAAATCCTTTTGTCGCTAAATTCTTGTTTATAGGAAAGTTTGAACATCTGTCTTAAGTAATAGTTTTCTATTAACTCACACACTCTTAGGGTATTTTAGAAATCTTTGTATCCTCCCTGATGCTGATACCATCTTTTTTCAGAGAGTCCAATTAGAGACTTCATTACTTTCTCTCTACCAGGAATCTTAGATCCGGAGCCATATTTTATGAACTACGGGACCACCTGGTGACTTATCTGGAGAGACAGAGATACATTATAACTATTTGACAGGAAAAAAAAGTTAAGAGTATTCAGTGGTCCCTGGACTAGGTTACACTTGTGTTTTAATGCACCTTGCCATTAGATGGTAGTATAGTAATAGACATAACATTTTGGGGGCAGAGGCACAGTCACTTTCTTCACCCACTTAAATAAGTTCCAAAAGGTTTAAGTTGGGGTAGTAGAACCACCAGGTTCTTGTCAGCCCCTACAGGACAGTTTTTGGCCTGAGACCTGTGTCGTGAGACTCCATAGAAAGTCAGCCTGGGGGTTGGTGCTGTAAACAGAACTCACTTTCAGTGGCAGGAAGCCCTCTTACTTCTAGATCTGGAATCATTATTGTCAGCAAAAGGTGGCTGACCCCAATCCAATACTAATAGAAGTCCCTAATGCGGGGTGCAGTAAAAGGAGAGACTTGCCCTGGCTGGTGTGGCTCAGTGGATTGAGCGCAGGCCTGTGAACCAAAGGATCGCAGTTTGATTCCCATTTGGGGCACATGCCTGGGTTGCAGGCCAGTCCCTGGCAGTGGATGCACAAGAGGCAACCACACATTGATATTTCTCTCCCTCTCTCCCTCTCTCCTTCCCTTCCCCTCTAAAGATAAATAAATAAAATGTTTTTTTTTTTTTTAAAAGGAGAGACTTTATTCAGGTAAACAGTTTGCAAATTGAAAAAAACACAACCTATGGAGAAAACTGAAAATATGAATTTTTGAGGAAGACATGAAGCTGGCTCATAGAAGAGTGTCTGCCCCCCCCCCATTCTTGATTGGTTCATTTCTATGCAAATAAGAACTGCAAGTACTCACAGTTTGATTGGCCCAAATAGCATTGTCTTCATTAATCGGAATGGAGCCTGTGTGATTGGTCAGTCAAAATGCAAATGAGGATAGAGCTCTGCAGTTCTGATTGGATGTGGAAAATTTCATTCCTATTTGTTGAATTTCCATCCTGGAGGCTCTCTTATAAGGTTGACTCAGTGGGCAGGAGCACATTGCAGGAGGCTCAGCAGCCCTGTCTGCAGCTGGTTCTTGAAATGCAGTGTGCATGAGAAATCCCTTGTAAACAACAACTCCCAGACTCCGATTATGCATATGGGCCCAGCTAACCACAGGGAGTCCTTTTTGACAGGTATATTCCTTACTGGGGTCATTTAGCCTAAGAATGTTTGGATGGCATTGGAAGTGTTTTTCTGAGACTCCTTAGCACAGCTTCTGGCTTTACTAGATTCACTTATCTAAATTTGGATGTTGAATTATATGTAATTTATCACTACTCTCTAATAGAGTGGCTGTCTACCCAACATTCACATCAAATACATGTCTTTAAATGAGTATTTAATTTCCCCTTCCTCATGTCTCTACTCTCCTAAGTTGATATTTAAAAAACAAGCAAGGCTAGTGTTTGACAACTTTTCTCCCACATAACTTGTGACCTGGGAAAGAAAGAAATGGCTCTTCTCAGGTTCTGTCCCTCCTCAGTTTCAAGATTCCACTGCCCTTTGACCCTGATGCCCTTCTGTCTTCTGTGGTGAGTCATGAGGTGTCATTATCAGGGATTCTTGCCCAAGAGGACAAAAGAAAACCAGGTCAAGGGGACTTGCATGGAAATTTAAACATTTTTAAGAATGGCAAATTTGGATTAATTTCTAACATAATTGAAAGACTCCCTAATAGTATTAGAAAGTTAATGGGGCTATATATGGCTGATAGAAAAAGAAAAAATCCAATTAGACCTAGTTTCAGTAAAGGTAATGAGTGCACAAAGAAAACAAGCCTGCAGAAATAAGAAAACAGAATGGAATTGATTTGTAAAAGTTTTTCTACCTTAGAAATCAAGGTGATAGATTCTTAAATAGGCCTCGTGGGACATAGATTTGCTGCAGCACTTCACCTGTGTGGGGCTCCGTGTCCTCACACCCAGCACGTTAAAGCTCCTTCAGGAACTGGCATTCACTGGGTCATTCCCACTGGCTATTTAGTTACAGACTTTCCTCTGTTCTCCTCCTCTGTCCAGAGAACATTATAACTGTCACAGGAACTGGCCCTTCACACCCCGAGGCTTGTCCTCCGAGTCCGGCCCATCCTCGCTCTGGATGTCAAGCCAGATGAGCAAAAACCTAGACTGCATGTCTACTGGGGGCAGATGACAGACACCCTCTTGGTCTTGCTGGCTCTTGGAAGGCTTCCTCCATCCCTGATGGCTCCTGAAGCCCCCTGTTTCCTCTTTGTGCAGTGAAGCCCCGTTTCCTCTTTGTGTAGTGAAGCCCCCTGTTTCCTCTTTGTGTAGTGAAGCCCCCTGTTTCCTCTTTGTGTCGTGGCCTTTACTGTCCTAGATTCTGCTGCCTTCAAAGGCCAGAGGGTTGAGCACAGCTATGGGGCTGCAGAGGCCACACTGCTCGTGGGGCCGAAGTGCATGTTCCTGGCTTCTGGCACCTGTGAGAGCTGAGACTTCTCTAGGCCTGCAAGTGGGGAAGTCCTGCGTGGGTGGAGTGGAGGTGCACTCCCGCCATCTCAGTTGTGTTTCCACTCCTCTCCTCCATTTGTTGTAAGTTACTTTTCCTAGAAAACAGGTGTTTCCTCAGTCCCTGAGAACTAACTCTATTGTCCTTCCCTTCAGCACATCTTGGCTGGCCACTCCCAGGGATATTCCTATGTGAAGTGAAGCCTCCAGATGGAGAAAACATATAACAGTAAGATTTATTGCATTGATAATTGCACGTGGTAGTAGGTATGCTGGTAAATGTTTAATAACCAGTTGTGGGTGGGGATAGCGAGAAGGCTCCAAGTTGTAGCCTCTGTTCATTTCCATGGTGTAAATACTCTCGCCATGGCTGATTTCAAGCAGACAATGTGACGTCACGGAACTTGAGTGTTGGGAAAAGATGCGCACAGCTTTCCCAAGCAGACATGAGCTGGTCTTGTCCAAACCCCACGGGTACGTCTATGGGGAGGGGAGCAGACGTTCTTATTTTCATTTGATAGGTGAGAACTCTTATGTGCCCCACACAGGTGGTGGGTTCAATAGTACAACAGGTCTGGTCCCTGAATAACTGGTTTGGTTCAACAGTAGGTTCGTTCAATGTCCATTTGTTAGAATGTTGATGTGATGTCTTAGGAACTTAATTCTTCTTTATTTTTAAATATTTTATTTACTTATTTTTAGAGAGAGGCAAGGGAGGGAAGGAGAGAGAGAGCGAAACTTTGATTGGTTGCCTCTCATTATACACTCTGATTGGGGATTGAACCTGCAACCCAGGCATGTGCCCTGACTGGGAATCGAGCTGGTTACCTTTCATTTTGCGGATGACACCCAGCCAACTGAGTCACATCAATCAGGGCAGGAACTTAACTCTTGGTTCTATCAATTAGCCTAGGGTAAAATTGTTTTCCTTTTATGTTGTTTTGTTTAAAGTTGCAGATACTATCAATATTTAGCAAGGACTTACTACATGTTCATTTGAAGTATGTGTGTTGTAACACTGGCGTAAGTAGAATTTCAAAGGAAATATTTGAAAATTGTTTTTCCCAACCTTTAAAAGCCCTCCTCCATGAAGGGATATAGAAGGATCAAGAAAATGGAGAGAGGGGAGTTTGTGAGGAAAATTACGATTGGACTGCCCTACTTAAGAGGGGTAGGACTGGGAGGGGGATGTTCTCTTTGGCATCAAGTTTTGCAAGAGATGAACCTACATTTGGGGAACGCCTGAGAAAGCTACAGCAGCCTTGGCAATGGGAACAGGTGGAGAAAGAGAAAATAGGGCTCCATTTAGGAAAGAGCTGCCTTCCCACAGAGAGCTGGGACCAACCAACGTGGGCCTTGTGACAGAGAGAGGACAAGGATAACAGAGAGAGCAGGCCAGGAGACATCCTGAGTTTGATCCACGGGTGGGCTGAGAAGGTGTGGAGGTGAGGAGATCATAGAGGAGAATCTATGCGGGGAGCAGCCAAGGAGGATGGTATCAGGTTGCCTAAATAAAACTAAAACAAAGAAAAATAACAGACTGGGACAGAGAGTCCTTTTCACCGTCTGCCAGGTCCTTACAGAGCCTGAGAAGAATGGCATTGTCTTCTGGCCTCTGCTCCTACCTACAGGCCTGTTGCGGGAGCTGCTGTGACACCCCACCTAGGAATGAATACGACAGTGTTAGTGTTCTGCACACTTGGTCCAGATACCTAATTTCTGAAACGAGGCTGTGTTCTGTGATCTAAATGTCTGTCCGGAAGGGGAAGAAGAAGAGCAACCTGTGGAAAACTCATCTGAACAAATAATAAAGGAGAACTTCCCCAATCTAGCAAAGGAAATAGTCTCCCAGGAAGTCCAGGAAGCTCAGAGTCCCAAAGAAGTTGGACCCCAGGAGGAACACACCAAGGCACATCATAATTACATTAGCCAAGATTAAAGTGAAGGAGCGAATTCTAGAAGCAGCAAGGGATAAGGGGACAGTCACCTACGAAGGAGTTCCAATCAGACTGTCAGCAGATTTCTCAAAAGAGACCTTCCAGGCAACAAGAGGCTGGAAAGAGGTATTCCAAGTCATGAAAATCAAAGACCTACATCCAAGATTGCTCTATCCAGCAAAGCTGTCCTTTAGAATGGAAGGGCAGATAAAGTGCTTCTCAGATAAGGTCAAGTTCAAGGAGTTCATCATCACCAAGCCCTTATTCTATGAAATGTTAAAGGGACTTATCTAAGAAAAAGAAGATAAAAAATATGAGCAGTAAAAAGACAGCAAACTCACAGGTATTAATAACCAGACCTAAAACAAAAGCCAACTAAGCAAACCACTACAACAGGAGCAGAAACACAGAAATGGAGATCACATGAAGGGTTAGCAATAGGAGAGTGGGAAGAGGAGAGAGGGGGACAAGGTACATAGAACAAGTAGCATAGATGGTAGGTAGAAAATAGACAGGGGGAGGGCAAGAATAGTGTGGGAAATGTAGAAGCTAAAGAACTTAGACACATGGGCATGAACTAAAGGGGGGAATGTGGGTAGGAGGGGGTGTGCAGGGTGGAGGGTAATGAAGGGGGGAAAATGGGACAACTGTAATAGCATAATCAATAAAATATAATTTAAAATAAATAAATAAATAAATAAATAAATATCCGTAGAATGATCTAATACCTCGAAATGAGCAGAACAATTCTGGAGTCTATGACATTTCATCGACTGTTAGGAGAAGAGCTTTCCTTGTGGGATACATTTGTAAGGAGTAGTGGGCAACAAAAATTAAGTGGCTTTTGGATAACATCTCACAGGTGGAGCTGGTTCCATGTGTGGATCTGGTGGTTCACAGCGACCTCTGGGACCAGCGTGATCTGCAGTGTTCTCTAGCGCAGGGTTACTTCGAGGACTCTGAGTTGCGGCTAAGATCGAATGAAAAAATGCATCTCTTAATGGGATGATGCACTTGCGGACAGAGTTATTGCCTGAGTCAAAATGCCATGGGACAGTTTCCATTCCCATTTGTAGGCTGTGCAAGATCTTCCCAGCCCCTTCCATGACTCACAAAGGGTGGGGGTTGCACCCTCACTCCTACCCCAGTCTCCTTGAGAAGCCAACATTGGAAAGTTGACCACACTAACCCAGTTTCATCGTGTGATGTTGCGGAGGGTTAGAATGAGATATAGCTGTGTTGGCAGGCGGAGATTGATTTCAGTTTGGAAACTATGACCCCAGGGACACATGTCCAGCTCTCTAGGGAAAGAGTCTTGATAAAAGATGTTAGTGGAAAGCTGAATTAGCATGCTACATCCCCACACATTCTGTCAGGTTCACAGCTGCAGAGATGTTTGATTCTGTGTCTTATCTGCAGCACAGTCCGTGAGCCAGAATGTTTGCCACTCTCCAGGCAGTGGGATGTTTGCCCAGTGCATGCATGTGTGCATGTGTGTGCTTTGTGTATGTGTGCTTGTGTGGCTGTTCTATGAACTGCCACCACTGTGACCACCACAAGCTGCAGCTGGTGTTGATGGCACAGAAGCGCTGAGTCACTGGCTGTTCAGTGGCCCTTACATCACGTTCCATTGTCCTTTCTTCCTTTTTTGGCTTTTAAGGGCTCTTTCATTGTCTTTTGTTTTGTTTTGTTTTTGCATTTGGGCCTCTCCCTGTTAGGAAACAGGGGTGTAAAAGCCTAGAGGCGTGGGGGCTTCTGAACAAAGCTATCCATAGGGACAGAGGTCCAGCTGGCTGCTGAGAATGCTCAGCACCCCAGATTCTTGTTGGGGAGGGGCCCAGAGTGCAGGGGAGGAGGCCAGGGTGCCGCAGGGTGAGCTCTGGCTCATTTTTCTGCAGCTCTCCCTGCTGTGCTGTTTGGAACTGGAGCGAATGAGTTTAACAATCCCTTTATAACATTCCGAATCCAGTGTTCTTCATGCCCCGTTTTAGCATGAGTGTAACAGGTGGTGCTAATTGGTGCTAATTATCTGCATGACATGAATTCTTGGAGAGTGCCATATAAAGTTGTTTAAATGACTATTTTGACCCAACAAGCTCGTCATTTTATTTAAAAAAATTGGTTATAAATATGCCTATTTACCATGGAAAAATTGGGGAGAAAACCAGAAAAGTATAAAGAAGAAAATAAAAATTAGCTGTAATCCATCACCCAGGAATGATCACTATTAACATTTTGATGAAAAATTTTCAGATGTGTTTCTGTATATCAACTGATACGCACATACATTTTACATCACGGAGCCCATATTGTACATTTTACTTAAATATTCTGTGAATATACTGTTATGTCATTACCATTTTTTGCTGTGTGTAATGTACACCCATGTTTTTGTGTGCATTATACGTGGGATTATTAGACCCCCATTATTATCCCCATGGTATGCAGCCATTATACCCATGTATAATGCACATCCTTATTTTTCCCTCAAAAATTTGTGCAAAAAAGTATGCACTATACATGGCAAAAGTGGGTAAATCATATTCTAGATGTTGCTGCAAATTAGTACAGTATGAGCAAAGAGCTATGACTATATCTGTATTTTATTCATTGTCACTTCCTTCCTATTTCTAGGGTCTTTGTCTTGCCAAGATAGCCTCATCCGTAGGTCCCACCCCCACCACCCCTTCTGCAAGGCCTCAAAAGCCTTTTCTCAGGTAGTCATTTCCCACCCTCTCTTCTTTTACCTTCTGAGAACGCTTAACATGCATTTATCTGGGTCAGGGGTTCTGAAAGTTGAGGGCACATCATAATCACCTGGAAGGCTCAAAAGGGGGTGCTGAGCTCCCCCCAGGGTTTCGGATTTGGTAGGGGTGGTGGGGTAACTTCCCCAGTGATGGCCCTGTGTTCGGTTCACTATGGAGACCACAGAGAGGAGGGAATGGATGAACAACTTGATGACTCTGGGCTCGCTCCCAACAGGCCGTGGCTCCTTGTCCTTTTTTCTTAGGATGCTTATCTTGCCTCCAAAGCGTTGCTTTTAACCTCTTCTTGTGGTATCGCCACAGAGGACAGAAACATTTTCTTGATGAAGGGTTGGAATCAAAGTGTTTGAAGAGGCCTCCAGGACCTCCGAGAGTGGAAGCTGGAGTAATTTGTCCTTCACTGTCACCGCATCACAGTCTCCTAAAGAGCTGGCTCGAAAGGATATGCCCAGATGTCCAGACTATTTGTTCAAGGAAATGACACATTATCCTCTTCCCAACATCTGGTAATTCCTGAAAGAGCCTGGCCCTGATAATACTGTTGGCTTTCTAGAAGCATGTGCCTTCTTTCCCGAGGGAGGTGGGGGTGAACCAAAGAGGACAGAGTCTATTTTTGGGGATGCCTTGGGGAGGGGGAGAAGGGTCACCAGCAAGCTGTTCTGCTCTGGGAGCTGGGTAACTCAGCTTCCTTCCTGTGCAGCCCTGAGCAACAGTCTCTTTCTTAAGTTTTAAATATTCCACAGAGAGCTGACAAGGTTTTAAAATGCCATCTCAGGCCGGAATGGCCTGACACCAGGGCAGATGGGCTGACAGTGTGGGGAGAGTTGGTTTGGCAGAGCTTGGGCTGCTGAATTAGTAGCAGAGGAGAGGAGAGCTATGTCAGCTGAGTGGCTGTGACAATGTGCAATGGTGGCTCAGAGGGACTCAGTAGCATCTGGCTGCTCCTTGGCAGGGAAATGCATGCATTTCCCTCCTCAGCCCTACAGCATCCTCTGGAAGCAAAATGCAGAAAGGATAAGAAAGGAATGAGTAGGATGCTTCGCTTTCCCAGGATAACTGATTTCATCCAGGTGAGAAGCAGCAAAGCACTGAACTGAATCCGAGGTGCGAGGGGTGGTGTCTCTGGACTGACCCCTATTCAGCCTCTAGACCTGCAGTCTGTCTGAGAGAAGCAGTCTTGTTCTCATTAAATTAGCACAGGACTGGGGAGTGGGTGGTGCAGGGTGGGGAAGGCACCTCTTTCTCCAGATCGCAGGGCATTTGTTGTGCCAGGCCTTTGTTTTGTTCCAGCCGGGGCACTCTGGTGAAAGCATCCTGGGAATTCGGCCTGCAAACAGAAAGGGCATTTCCTTGTGTGGGTTTCCTGTTTAGGTCTGTGTAGAAACCCAAAGGCTTGCTTGGCCTCATAAATCCTCTAGACATTACTGATGTAGATGCTCTGGCTAGATGCCATGGGAAAACTGCACAAAAATAGAAGACGGGAGGAGAGCACATTCACTCTCAGGATTCTGGGTGGGTTTCAGGCTTCATGGCTTGGGGTGTGTAAATAGAGGGGGTTGGGTCGGAGGAGGTGATCATTAAGGTCCCTGCCAGCCTCTCGGATTCCGTTTCCCTCTGAAGGGTCCCCTGGAGTGCGTGCTGTCCAGCTCAGTTAAGGGTGGGGGGTGGGGGCTGCTGAGCAACCCAGCCAACTGTTGTAGGACTAAAGTTTGAGGCAAAAAAACAGGAAGTTGCCCTAGATTATCTTTCAGGCTCCTTCATAGAAAGAAGGTACTTTTGAAATCTGGTAATTCCCAGACTTTCCTAAAGACTTAGTTTATTCCAAAAAGGACAGACGTGGGCCCAGGAGTGCTGCAGGAGTCTCATGGCTGCATTTTGGCCTAAAGCAAGTGCACAGAGCCAACCCTGAGGGGGTAGAGAAGGTGTGTGTTAGGAGACATCATCCACGTCAGGATTCTTTTTTACTTTCTCTTACCCTCAAATTCTGCGTGCGTCAAACAGACGTTCAGACTAGCCCGTTTAATGTGAGGAGCCAGATTTTCATACTGGTTCTGTGGCAGGTTGCACGTGGGGTCTAACCAGACAGCAGGTCTGCTGGGAGGAGACGATGGGGTAAGAACAGGATATCTAGGGCCAGCCATGCTTTGTTCCATGGAAGACATTCTCATTGTCTTAAACTGTACTTCCTGTGTTCTTCTGTGTTCTCATTTGTCCTTCCTTAGCATTATTTAGAAAAAAAATTGTCATAGGGAACTGTCCCTTTTAGGGGGGGAAGCACTAAAGTGATATTGAGTAACATGAAGTTAAGCTCCTTAGTCTGGCAGTGCAGTGTTCTAGTAGATTAATTGGATTTTGTACTTGAATGTGGATAAAACTGTTTATGCGGCAACATTGCTCAGGACAAGATTGCTCCCTTAGAATCTAGTTTTGCTGGATTCTCAGTTCTCTCAGGTATGAATTGTGATGTTTGTCTATAAACCTCACTCCCTTGGAAAACATTCTCTCAGGCAAATTAATCAGCAAAGGAAAAATTACTTCCAAGGCCCCATTCTGTTCTTTTCGAAATTTTGCTTTTATATGCTTGAAATACATCCTCTCCCCCCCCCCCCCGCCCGCCACTGATCCTGAACTGATTCTTCAAAAATGAAGTGTGAAGGTAAAGCGATATGACATTATAAGTTTTCTGGGTCAGTGCCCCTTCGAACACGGGTTCTGGGAAATGTGTGTTCAAAGGGCAGTTTCCACAGTCAGGTATGTTTGGAAAATGCTGCTCTCTTTGAGGGTTACAGTGCACTCTTAGGTGTTAAAAGCTCTGAAAATCTATATGCAGTGAATAAATACATTCAACTTCAACTCAGCACTTCCCAAACTTATCTGACCAAGAAAACCACTTTTTATATTATATCTGTAGCAGCTGTTAATGAATGGAGGAGTCAGCATTTTGAGAAATGCTCCTTTCAGCCAACAAAGAAAAAAGTTTGACCATCCTACATTCAGCAACTGGGGATATGTTTTTCTCGATATGCTTATGTACAATACATCTATATCTACCTAGTAGAACAAGAATATTTCTGCTCTTTTCAGGATTTTAATAAGTAGTAGATTAGGATGATCATAATTATGAAAACATTTTCACAGAAAAATGTTAGGCACACCAAAATTTCAGTTGTGGCTGTTGGTCGCTGGTAGAATGAGTGGTAATATTTTTTCTTTTTTCTATTTTTGTTTTCTGTCATATCTTTCACAATGAACATGAATTATTTCTACATTTGGGATGAAAACAAAAATAAGTTTTATTTAAACAAAGAATTAATATGCAAGGTTCTTTTCATATGTTTATAAGTTTGGGGAATGCTGAGTTAAACATATCCACCTCCCTGCAGAAAAGACATCAGGTGGATCCTCCCAGTTCTAGCCATTTACCCGGTTTGCTTGGGGTTCTAGGGCGCTTGTCTTCTAATGACTTCTGTGGCCTTGGAGTATAGATAGCTCCTTCAGATTGAAGAGAAAGTAAAGCAGTTCACACACGGTGGGAGGGTCAGCCTGAGGGAAGTAAAACGGCCCATTTGAACCTGCCTAGTTGCTCCTGGATCACGTGTCTGCAAAGGAAATGTTGGCATACCAGTCAGAATTCTTGGTTGCAACCAGAGAAAATCTCTTCTCATTGACTTGAATGGAAGATGAATTTATTGGAAGCTCACAGAATCAGTAGGAAGAGTAGAGAACCAGGCGATGGAGATGAATAAAAATCAAGGGAGGCAAGGCACAGCCAGTATCTTTTTTTTTAAATTTTACTTTAATTGTTGTTCTTGTACAATTTTATGTCTTTTACTCCCATCCCAGCCCAACCCCCAGCCTTCCCCACCTCCTTCTCATTTCCACCACCCCCTAGTTTTTATACATGTGTCCTTTATATTTGTCCCTTTAAACTCTTCCCCTTTTCCCCTGAAATTCCCTCCACTCTCCTCTCTGGTCACTGTCAGCCTGTTCTCTATTTCAGTGTCTTTGGTTATATTTTGCTTGTTTGTTTGTTTTGTTGTTTAGGTTCCTCTTAAAGGTGACATCATATGGTATTTGTCTTTCACTGCCTGGCTTATTTCGCTTAGCATAGTGCTTTCCAGTTCCATCCATGCTGTTGCAAAGGGTAGGAGCTCCTTCTTTCTTTCTGCTGCATAGAATTCCATTGTGTAAATGTACCATAGTTTTTTGATCCATTTATTTACTGATGGGCACCTAGGTTGCTTCCAACACTTGGTTATTGTAAATTGTCACAGCCAGTATCTTGCCACAGGGATGGTCAGCTGAGGATGCCACCACTGGTACTCTCATCGCTGGACATTTGCAGTAAAGCTGCTGGGCTCTGCCACCCTAGGCTCTGCCAGGCTGCTGGACACTCAGATCCACCATGGGTGCTACAAAGGACTTCTGCCTCGCCAGGGTCCTCAAGTCCCAGATGGGACCTCTGTTAGACTGAGCCCAGATGAAGTTGCTGGAGCAATGATTGGAACTCTCTACCCTCTTTGGCTTCTCAAGTAGGGAGTGGAGTTCTGCCTTCCTTCTACTCTGGGGTTCCCTGCAAATGGGAAAGATGTCTAAGGCCTGCATAGGCAGAACAACAAATACACACAACATGTCCGTACTCTGTCAGGGTGCCGCTAGGATCCCGGAGAGGGAGGGGCAGATGTGAATTCAACCTCCCGGATCTACAAAGTGTGGTATTCTTTCAACCTGGAGAATAAATGACCTCTCCTAATGAAAACCACACTAAATAATAAAATAAGAATTACCATTCTACAGAGGAACCAGCAGGCAATTGTAGAATTCCCATCTGATTGTAAGGCTGGAATTTGTTGCTTACTCTGTAGGGCACTGACCGAGAGAATTGTGGGAATAACAAAGCATTAGAAGGATCTTTTTTTAAAAAAGAACTCACAGGTTAGGGAAGCTTATTAAGTAGGTGGGTATTATCTTAGAGAAAGGCCCTGTAAGTGCAGGGAATGGGAAAGGAGTGGAAAGTGTAAACACGAATCTTTTATTGACTTCCTTATTCGGGAACATAGCTTTCTGCTTGCAAATGTCTAAATGCTGGGGATGAGTCCAGGGACCAGAAGATGAGGTCTGAGGAGAGAGGCAGGGCTGCCGCAGCTGCTGACAGGTTCTCAGATGGCAGACGCGGTCACCATCTGGACTATGTAGGAGAAAACTGGGAGGGTCGGCCCCTCAGAGTGTGCCGTCTTGGGACTGAAACTACGATCAGTAAATAAAAAATGAGTACAGTCCCGTTTTGGAACTAGTATGAATAAGCTCACCTTAGAGTGAGGTATAATTTGAGAACCTCAGGAAGTTGACTTTATGTAATTGTAATTCATTATAATTTTTACAGTGAGCTGCTCCTCTTTTGCTTCTAAATTGTCAGGACACTTGAACAGCTTCCATTGTTAACTGGGACCTTCTGAGGATTGTCAGTATATTCACAGGGAAGGGGTTTCCAAGCTCAGGTAATCAGACTCTTCATCTGGATGAGGCCCAGGAATATACCTCAGAAATGCAAATAAGAAAGCCAACCAAGTCCATTCATTTCTTTGGATAGAATACGTTCTTGCACATTTGATGATTTTAATATTCTTGGGAATGCGTGCAAGAAGATCAGATCTCTGGCTATGTGAGAAAGTGCTGCACCTTAGACATTGTAGCTATGTGCAGGTAGTCAGTCACCTGGGACTGAATCCCCACCTAGAACTGAATTTCACTGATATATATATATATAAGATTTACTGGTTAGTATGCAAGAACATCTAATGGGTATGAAAACTGAAGATATGATTAAGAACTCAAGGGTTGTCTTAGCACTGGAGGTCCATCCACTCCTAGGAATGTCAAGATAGCCACATGGGGCCCATTCTGCAACCCCAGCATTTTTCCAAGGAAATCATTTTTCCAAGGAAAGAGTTACAAAAGGGTAGAATGAAGGATTGGGATGGAGACAGTGTGGGATGATGGAGGGGATGTTTTCTGTTCACTGTAGAGACTCTTGGAAAGAGATGGTAGGTAGAGTAGATTGGAGTTTCTCATGTCCAATGTAGGGACAGTGTCATTTCACCTTTGGATGTGTCCTTGGATGAGTGGACAATGAACAGTGAGTGTAAGATCTCAAGGAAGAGCTTGATATGGCAAAACCGCTGGAGGCCAGGGAGTCTGGAGGCAGAGACAGGGCTCACGGTTTGTCTAACTCTTCAGACCTCTGGTCTGGGCCCAGGAAATAAGTTTAGACACAGAAGTGAACCTCTTGCTTCTCAGTTGTTAAAAATGGTGTCTATATCAGATGCCTTATATTTAATCCTAGCTCTGCACCTTTTGCTAGCTCTGTGACTTTGGAGAAATTACCTAACCTTTCTGTGCCTCCGTTTTATCATTTGTAAAAGGTAGAGAAGAATAGGACCTGCCTCATAGGATTTCTGCGAGTATTAAATACATAATTTCACGTAAAGTGCTTAGAACAGCGACTGGCACAGAAAATTGTAATCAAGTGATTGCATGATAAGCACGAGGCTTCCATGTTGTTACTGCTGATCAGCGTGTGTCAGAATGAGGGTCCCATTCTTAGTCTACAGAGCTTGTGTGGACATCCGGATCAACTTCACTTCGATTAAGCTAAGAAAATGCCACAGCCATTTACTTTAATGTCACTAAAGTTCATCAGTGTCTCTGTGGTGGAAATAATGAACCTACATGTATAATATTAACAAATTGCTAGTGTTAAAATTTTATTAGTAGTAAATGCTTGGTTTCATAAAAGCCTTTCCTAGGCAGCACAGCAACATGGCTGATGTCCTGGGTCTTCATACTGAGGTCCTTGAAAATGGGGTTCTCAAGAGGAGGATTACCAAGGTTTCTTGAGGCCCTAAAGATTTGGGGGGAACTTGAGAATTTTAAAATTTATGTTTTCATTAAATACAACTTTAGTTCCTTAATTCAGTTGTTTCTCAAACTGGGACCTGTGAGGATTTTTTTCCCCCTCAGTGGTGTTAGTATTAATGACAGTTGAAGAAGGTCGGTATAGCGGAAAGGACACAGGCTTTGAAATCAGACAGGTCCGTGTTCAAATTCTGTCTTGATTTACTTGCTGGGAGACCTCCCACAAGCTACGTGGCATCTCTGAGACTCATTTTCCTCATCTGCAAAATGGTGACAATAACTACCCACAGTCTTGTTATGAGGAGGGCCAGTAAATTATTTAACATATAGCAGGGGCTCAGTATAATCATCTCCCATCCTTTTGCTCCTTTTCTTCTCCCTCAAGGAAAAAAGAGTATAATTATTCTGCCTTCTTGAAGGAAAATAAAGAGAAACTCAACTGAGATAATTCACAGGTTTGTACTACTGGAGACCCAGAGGTTCAGATGGTGGTGGTGTGGGGGGCTGGAGAACATGTGTGTTACCCCCCAGCTCCTCAAAAAAAAGGCAAATGTGTCTTCACCCCTGAAACCTGTGAATATTGTCTTATATAACAAAAAGGACTTCACAGGTGTGATTAAGGAGAGATCTTGAGGTAGGAGCTTATCCTGGATTCCCCAGGTGGGCCCTGCATGCAGTTGTGAATTCCTTGGAAAAGGGATGTTTGACCACAGACAGAAGAGGCGAAGGCGATGTGACCAAGGAAGCAGAGATTGTAGTGATGTTGCCACAAGCCAATGAACTCTAGCAGCGGCCAGCAGCTGGAAGAAGCAAGGAATGGACTCTCCCCTAGAGACGGCAGGAGGGAGCATGGCTCTGCCAACACCTTGAAATCAGACTTCCGGTCTCCAGAACCGTGAGAGAACAGATCTCTGTTGTCGTGAGCTGCCAGGCTTCAGGTAAGTTGTTATAGCAGCCCCAGGAAACTGATACTGATGGTTGGCTTGACTCCACAAGGGCAGAGTGACAGAGAGATGGGATGGGAGTGGATCGCGCTCAATGGCAGAAACATGCGAGCTCCCAAGCAAACATTTCCATTCTCTTGTCTAGTCCTTGGCTGCAAGGCCAACAGACATGCAGAAGAGAACATTCTTTTTTATAATGTTTTGCACACTGCAGGTTGAGACAAGGATAAATACAAAGCCTGACGCTTTGTGCCCTTGTCATGGTAAACCGTGTGTGTTCCCACACCTTCCTGAGCATGGCCATTGCACGTGGTCCCTCCTGCAGTCTCTTTCCTTCTCTGGCTACTCGGTTAGGGGCCCTCTTAAACGTTCCCATGGCACCTGGTGCTGTCCTTCGCTCTGGTTCTCCTCACCTCGCAGCACGTACAGCTCACTCACTTGGCAGGTACGTTGTGAGTCCTCCTGCGTGTCAGGCCCTGTGCTGGCCCTGTCTGCGTGTCCTTCTGTCTGCTCACTGGACAGCCATTCCTCTCAGGGACAGCGTTTTAACTCGGTGTCTCCCCGCACAGTGCCCAGCACACTAAAGACCGTGCTTATGACCATGCTTATAACTCACTGGTTATAAACCATGGTTTTCGTTTTTGGAATTATGCTTTTAAACAAATTCAAGAGGTAGCTGGGGGAAGGTCACCTGGCAGGGTCCTGCTAGTTGTAGGCCAGGGCGTTGTTGTGCAGGTACAGACAGGCCTGACAGGCATGGACTTCCTAGAAGCACGGCCATAGAAATCCTCCATTTGGGCTTTCACATTTTGGTAGCCCCTCAGTAGAACTGGACATAGTTTCTCTCCTCCCCAGCTCATCCCTTGCCACATCCCTGACCCATTCCAGAGAAGGAATCCCTTGGCTGATGCAGAAATGGGAGGAGTGCTTTGTGAGCCTTGGGGGTGGTCCGGGTGGCCGGGCCAGCTGGAGAAGAGAGCCTGAGATGAATTTTGGTTGGATGGGAATTTTTAAAAGTAGAGGAGCCTTACCTTTCCAGCTTAGGCTCTTCTGCTAGTTTATTGTAACATCATCATGTCCTTAAAACATCACACATGAGAGCCAAATTACAGTCAGCAGTGTCTTAGGCAACAACCATGCACGTAAAATATAGACGATGACGGCACTGCCGGTTCAGTACAATGGCACCCTTTTATGTAAACCTTTCTTTCTAGGCGTTCGAAGTACACAACAGGCATTATATGGTTATTTTCCCCAATGTCCAGTAGGTAGGAGCGTGTATCATTATTTCCATCTAGCATATATATAGACAACATTTCTGGGAATTTTTTGCCCAAAGCCCTGTTGGCAATAAGAGTAACTAGGAAGAAAGTGACTGGAGTTGTAATTTAAAAAACAGAACTTCCTGTTGAGGCAACTTCAGGTCAGAATACTGGGATATTTCTAATTTCAGGCATTCTTGGAGCACTGGGGCACGCAAGGTCATTTCCCTTTGTTTAAAGGTATATAGGAAGGAATAGGGTAGCAGACACCTTAGGTAAATCAGCTCAACCGTTGGTGCTTTTAAGTGTTTGGCATCTACAGAGAACTTCATATGTGTGTTCTTACGATGATGGCAGGCGTCACCAAACACAGCCCCATGAAGTAGGGCCCAAATCTGGACCCCAAGGGTGATTCCGTGGCAGTATTTTGCTCTTGGAGATAATTCCATCATGGGGATGAAAACAGAGTTGTAAAACGGAGCTGGCGTACCGGCTCTGACACTAACTTGCTGAGTGATTTTCGAGCAAATCTTTTAGCATCTCTGCGCCTCCCTCCTGTTTTTGTCTGCAGATTGGGCACAATATTTACTCTGATCCATAGCTATAAGGCTAAAAGGAGATCACATATGTGAATTGCTGTATAAATAGTAAAATGCTATAGAAAAACAAGGTATTATGAAGGTTGGGCCACTAAAATTGTAGCCCCTAATACAGGTTATGTTTTCTTCCTATGGGATCTATTTGCAATGGGTTGTCAGTGAGAGGAGCATGCCTTTAAATCTATAAAATATTATCTCTCTGAAAAGTCAAGAGAAAAGAAAATGAAGAGAGGAAACAAGGCCTAGGGCAATATGTGTATCGAAATTTAAAGAATGTGTCATGTATGAATTCTAGTCTATGTGGTGGAATTCAAGTATATGTACGCTGTAGGGGGCAGGAAGTTTGGAAAATAAAGCTTTCCTATGCCTTCTGGAATGTGGACCCTTTGTTCAAGATCCACGAGGTAAAGAAATTCCATAGGAAGTATTTGTTTAATTAATTGTAGCCAGAACTTAGCTGTGGGTAGGCCAGATTCCATCATGCAGTGTTATTGATTCTATAACCAAGGTACATGCATACTTTAACCTAACTGCAAAACCCACAAGATTTGAACTCCTAACCTTTAAAACCCAAGGCAGCAACTTTGGCCACCAGGCATCCCAGTTCTTGTTTACCAGGACTGGGAGTTCTCATCAGACAGAGCCCCATTTATTCTATGACCCCAGCAGAATAACACTGACAAGCCCAAAGGAATATCCATTTTAAATAGCGTCTGTGGCACCAACAGGATTCTGGGGCTCTGAATCAGCCCCTGACCTCATGGCAAAATATACAGGCCCACAGAGTTAAATGAGAATCAGATTGGAATGTACGAGCTTCTAGTTTTCTGTGATGACACATTGTGGGGAGGAGGGGAATTTTTTGGATGCACCTTCTAAAACCAGGGCACTTGCAGGGGTTGGTTTGGCGATACAAAACTGTCCAAGGCAGACCCAGGGCCCCTGCCCTCTCTGGGCGCCGGGGGCCACATAAGCCGTTCATCCAAGGATTGTAATTAAAATCAACAGTCATTCTTTCTACTCGGCACATCTTTGCCTGTTCTCAAAGCAGTCAGAAAGTGGGCTTCAGTACCCCATTCTTCCCCTGAAGTAATTTAGTGATACTATAAGAATTTCAATTTTCTAAAGTATAATCTTAGACTTTGGCCCTAGCTACAAGTTGAAAGAATTTTGTAAGGAAAGAGAGGAAAAGAAAGAAATGTGTCTGTTCCTCATATCTGACTGTGAAAAATCCACATACTATAACCTGAAAAGGAAAAATAAACATAGTCCTTGAACCTCTGTGGCAAAAAGGAATGAAATGTTCTTTAAAAAAAAAAAACAACAAAAAACTGAACCGTATTCTCTGCAGGTTTAAAGGCGACCTTTGCCAAAATCTGCTTTCTGGAAACTTTCCTCTAGACCTGGCTCCCACCAACAGGGTTGGCTGCCGGAGGAAGGTTTGGAAGACTGTGCTTTGGAATGTGTGAATGTTAAAATCAGACATTGTTCCCTTTCCTTTATAACAACAAGTCTTTGGGTTTTGGCTCCACGCACGCCGGGTTTTCCGGTCCTGCCTTGTTTCTGTTCTTGCTGTCGGTCAGAACTGTGGAGCGGGTCTTGGTGTTCTCAGTCCGTTTTCTTTCTGACGCCCACTTTCCCGTTCCTCGCGGTGCCATGGGAAGCTAATAGGCACTGTTTCCTGCTGAAATGAAGAAATGACTGAGTGCGTATGAAATGACTTATGAAAGGCCACACAGCAAGTTGGGAGAAGATTCTGGATTAGAACTGGGGGTTTCCATGTCCTCCCCATGTCTGTAAACCTGGTCTGCTCAGCTAAGTTTCTCTAAGACATTGAAGCTCACAGATGATGCTGATCCCCAGGTGAGACTTCAGCCTGGGAGTCAGCACTCTGCTGAGTGACTAGGTATGGAATACTTTAAGAAAATAATTATTGCCTGCTAGGACAGAGTTATTATAACTTCAGATTGTTTTTACCATGGATTATTCTAATATGTAACATGTTATAATTCAGATAGAACAAAGGTAATATTCAACCTAATCCCATCTTTGAAGAGTTTTGCCAAACAAACAACAAATATAAAATATATTACAGGGACTATGTTTTCTGTCATATGTCAAATACTTAAGAACAAGACACAGGAAAAACTGGGTCGATGGTTGCTGTAGCATGGGAATGAGGTTTTCAGGATGCACTACTATACGGAAATCATTGGTCCTACTATTTCCTGTGCCTTGTTCTTAAGTATGTGACATCTAATGTATAAGTGACACATCCTAGTAGTCTCACAGCAGAGACACAGGTAGTCTGTGTAACCCACCACATTACACAGCGGCTGCTGCAAATGAAAAAGCAGTTCCCAGGAAAAGGACATGTGCAGAAGTCATTTTTATTGGATTTTGGAGGTAAACGCATCTCCTTATGTGTCGGTGGTATGTAGAGCCACTCAGGAAGACGCTGGGAATGCGCATCGCTGGAACCAGAGAGCGTGCTGAAGAGTATACGTACAGGGGCTGTGGGCCACTAAGAGGCTGAGAATCCTCAGAGGTTAGGACAAAACGCTTCCTGATACCAGGAAGGTTCACGATAGAGGAGGGCATGGCACTTAGACTTTAGCTGCCTCGGTCCATTCAAGAGATGATGGGGCCTTGGAGATGGGGCAATGTGGACGGACCTGAGCAGAATCTTGAAAGTGGAATCAGCAGTATTTGGTAGTGGCTGGGCTCTTGTAAGTGAAGGAGGGGTGGTGGTTTACAAAGATGACTCCTCGGTTTGGGACTTCAGCAAATAAACAGATGGTAGTTCCATTTGCTTAGATAGGGAAGATGGGGGATGGAGGATCAAGAGTTCAGTTTTGGACAAGTCAAGTTTGAGTTGCCTCTGAGATAGCTGAGTAGGCTGTTGGACATACAAGCCTGGATCTCAGCAAAAAGGTCTGTTGTGGAGATAAAAATATTGGAGTTAACAACATTTTGTGGTATTTAAAGCCATGGGACTTGATGTGATCACCCATCAAGGGGGAAAATGTAGAGAGAAAAGAGCAGCAGGCTCCAGAAGGAGTGCTGGAAATGTCTAATAATAGAGGCGGAGGAGGGGAGGCAGAGTTGGCAGAGAGACTTACATTGGCCTGAGTGGAGGAGAGAGGAGAGGACAGCATGGCTGACCTGAAGCCTGAAGGGAGAGTGTTTCAATAATGGTGTGAGCAACTGTGCTGAGTGCCGCTGAGAAGCCAAGTTGAGGTCTGGAAAGTATCTATTGGATTTGGCATTATCTTAGCAGTGTGCTGAAGCTTACTCTTAACCACCCCCAAAAAACCCACTGTGGGCCTCTCCTCCCAATTCTGTGCTTAGTGATTGACACATTAATAGTGCGAAACCAGCCACAGTGGGAATATTTACACCATGGAAGTTGGCAAACACTACAAATTGGTTTTTCTTTTCTTGGAGGGCTGGTTGTTAGACATATACCAGCATGTCACTGGCAAAGTGACTCCATTTGTAATGAAATGAAGGGGAAACCACCTTCTTTGTTCTCTCTGGTCCCATCAGAAAGTCTTTAGAACATCCCCTTTCATGAAAATGAATTCTCTTCAAAGAAACCAGTGGAGTGTCTGAACTTCCTTTGAAGTGGGCTTCTACCTTTGCCGCAGGACTCTCTAAAGTTTTAGCCTTTTAGTCACTAACCTTTGCCAATTTAATGCAGACCAACAGGAAAACTATTCAGTGTGGTCATATGAATAATTTCTTCCAACTCTGAGATGCTATAATTCTGAGTTGGCTGCAAGAAATTCCAGGAAGCATAAGCAGTAAACCACATTTCATTTACTTCTGGTTTATTTACTTGGTTAAAAAAAAAATCATTAGGAGATTCCAGAGTTCAGGGACTAAGAGATGACATTTCCCTCACTTTGCCTTTTCGATTAAAAAACAAATGCTGGCTAATTTATGAAACTGTAGATAAGAAAATTAACTGGAAAGTAGAAAGTTTGAAATTTTCAACCTTATGACAACGGAGTCAGATCATTTGGTAATCAAGCTAATTATTAGATAATCAGGTGTTAAGATAAAGTCATTGAAACAATTATGACATTATCTTGACATTATTTGCTCTTCTAATGCTTTTGACATTATTTTAGTTGAGACATGTGTTCACCGACTAAATCCTGCTCTTGTGTAATAGTGAACTAAAGACTGAACTGAGTGCACTGTGGCCTTAAATTTACTAAAGTCGGCGTGCAAACCTAGTTCAGATAGCTCTGAAAGTTTGCTCTTTGACACATCTCTACTCCAGACACATAGCAATAATAAATGAAATTTATCAAGCTTTGAAACTAAATAAACACTTCTGTGGCCCAGAATTGGGACAGAAATACAAAGCTGTGAGCTAAGCAGAAGCCACAGGCTTACTGGGCTCTATCTAGGTCTGGAACCAGGCAGTGTTAGCTAGAGTTTGGCTCTTCCAGGGTAAATTAAAATAAAGGAGTTTCATGCTGAGATGGGAGACTTGAAGCCAGGCTCACTGCTTGAAGCCAGAGTCAGAGGCAGGCTCCTCCTCCTCCTGAAAGGAGCATGAAATATAAGCTATTCCTGCCTGGGACTACATCTGTTAGCAAACTGTGGTCTTAGGGGAGGACACAGATACAAACTTGGGACTAGGAAAGTGGCAGTCCATTGTCCAAGTTGGTGTCTGCATCTGTGCTGTCCTCATTATCACTGTGGGCTGGATCGCTGAAGCTCTCAGGGGTCCAGGGAGCCAAATGCAGAATGAAAGCAATCACAAAACCACTAAACTGGGAGGGTAAAGCACACTGGGAGGAGCAGGAAGACGAAGAGACACGGAGACAGAGGGAATGAAAGCCGTCTCAACATGAGCTCCTCAACAGAAATCCAAGGCTGGACAGACGGCCAACAAAACAAACAAAAAAAAAAAAAAAAAAAAAGAAAAGAAAAGAAAAAGAAGAAGAAGATAAATGTAATCCTGTTGAAATGAATCTTATAGAATCATCTTAGAAAAGGTTCACTATGTTTAGAATGCTCAAAGAGAGAAAGGAAAGAATAGCTTCCATGAAAAGAAAGAGCAAGACATTATGGGAAAAAGAATGAAAGCATTGATAAAATCAGAATGTGTGGATCCTGAAAAGAATAAATAGAAATCTTGGAAGTGAAAATTTGCATCATTAAAATAAAAATCCAACAGTTGAGATAAACTCCAGAATGAAGATAGTTAAAGAGAAAATTAGTCAATTGAACAATACTAAGGATTTCACTCAGGAAACAGGACAGAGAGACAAGGGATAAAAAAGTAAAAAGCTGAAGGAGCAGTTAAGAGACAGAGAGGATCAGTGGACAGACTTCAACGTACATCTGCAAGGAGTTCCAGAAGATGAAAATAAAAGGAATGGTAGAGAAGCAATGCAGAAGCGGTAATAGCTAAGAATTTCCAGTTACAGAAAGATCTAAGATTAAAGGGTCATGCAGAGCTCCAAGCAGGATAAACATAAATTCGCACATCTTAGAATTTGTCTATAACATCAGAGATAAATGGAAAACTTGCACGTTATTAGAGAGAAGCCATCACCATCACAGGAGTGAGGCTTGGACTGAAAGCTGACTCCGTATGGGCAGAAACTAATGCCAAAAGGCAATGAAATAATGTCTTTATGGTGCTGAGGGAAAGCGGTTGAGACTCTGGAATCTTATACCTCTTTAAAGTATTATTCAACAGTGGAGGCCAGTTAAAGGCATTTTCAAAAATGCAGTGATTAGGGCTCTCATGAAAGTAACTAGCAGGTATGTATTTCAGCAAAAACAAAAGGAAACAGAGGTTGAAAATGGTAACAAAAATATCGATAAAGTAGATTAGTAAGTTTAATTTTTTTTAGAAAACCCATCATTTTTGCATGTATTGAAAGGATAAACTCTAGACAAAACTCTAGACAAAAGTGAAAAAGCTACAGGGGGTAAGGATGGGAAATGATGAGGATTATTCAATAGGAAGTTAATGTATGCTAAAATTGGTGTCATGTCAGAAAAAAAGATAAAAATACTGAATAACTTCAGCTGTTCTTAGAAAATGGAATAGTTAAGTATTATGTTAAAATTTTAAGGATTACTACAATAAATAAAATACTATGTCAAAGCCAGCAGCAGGGGGAAAGGGAATATAGAAAATGTTTTTAATGTAAGAGAAGGCAGGAAAAGTAAAAAGAAAAAGCAAAGCATTGTAAACATAAGATAAAAAAATAAGAGAGTTAAAAATAAGTTCAAGTATTATCATTAACCTCAGAAACCATAAATATGTTTAAATTGATTTTAAAAAATTATTGGAATGAATAAAAACCAGAATCAGTTATACAATGCATACAAGAGACATATCTAAAAGAAAGCTATGTGGAAAAATAAAGGGGTAGAAAATGATTCACAGTAAAAATATTAACAAAAAGAAAGCTGGTATAGAAATCTTAACAGATGCAATAGAATTTTAAAAATATAAAATTAATAAGGAGGGAAACCATATATTAACATAAGATATGCTACATTTAATAGTCACAAACCTATAGGCACCTGAAAATACATAAAGAAAAGCCTGACCATATAACAGAGAAACTTACCAGTGCACTGTCATGGTAAAGGATTTTAACACACTTTGATAGCTCACACAGAATTCTTTAAAAATTAGAAACTGCCAAAACATTTGAATGCAAAATTTAAAACTTTGATCTCATACATATATTGAATATGGATAATACTCTGAACCAAGCAAGTAAAGAATGTATACAGTATGTTCATTTTAAGCATCTATGGAAATTTTACAAATGAAATTTATTACATACTGTTTTAAGAAGTAGTGTCAACAAATTTTTTTATAAAATCAATATACAGACTATAATCTGACTATAATTCAATGAAATTAGAAATCAACATTAAAATATAATTTAAATTTCTACATGTTTTGATACTTAAAAATTTACAACCAAATAACCTGATTAAAAATGAAATCAGCCCTGGCTGGTGTGGCTCAGTGGATTGAGTGTGGGCCTGCAAACCAAATGGTTATGGGTTTGGTTCCCAGTCAGGGCAAATGCCTGGGTTGTGGGCCAGGTCCCCAGTGGAAGGGTGTGCAAGAGACAACCACACACTGATGTTTCTCTCCCTCTCTTTCTCCTTCCCTTCTCCTCTGTCTGGAAATAAATTAAATACAATCTTTTTAAAAAGATGAAATCACAGTGAAAATCACAAAAAGGAGTCAAGCAGTAGCTAGAGATACAAGTATAGTGTTAAATATATTTTTGAAGAAAACAAGATCAAATGTAAACAAGTTGAACATTGAAACTAGAAAAAAAACCAATAGAGTGGTAAATTAGAGTGGAGAAGCATGGTGCATTAGCTTCCTAGGACTGCTGTAACAAAGTACAGTAGCACAGACCGGGTGACTTAAACCAGCAGAAGTTCATTGTCTCAGAGTCAGAGACCAGAAGTCTGAAATTGAGGTGTGGGCAGGGCCAAGCTCCCAGGAAGGCGCTGCAGAAGGAACTGTTCCAGGCCTTTCTCGCAGCTTCTGGTAGCCTCAGGCATTCCTTGCCTTGCAGATGCATCACTCTCACCCTGTCTTCACCTGGCATTGTCCCTGTGCGTCCAAATTTCCCTCCTGTTATAAGCACACTAGTCATGTTGGATTAGGGGTCCCCGCCTACTCCAGTATGACCTCATGACAACTTAATTAATTTTTGGATTGGCCAAAAAGTTCATTTAGTTTTTTTCGTACGATGGCTCCAGCAGTGCTTAGTTGTCTTCGATGTCATTCAAAACTATTTTGTTAGATTGTATTGTGACAGCTGTCATATCAGCTGTGCATTTGAAAAACTTATCAGCCCTGGCTGGTGTAGCTTAGTTGATTGAGCATGGGCTTGTGAACCAAAGAGTTGCTGATTTGATTCCCAGTCAGGGCACATGCCCAGGTTGTGGGCCAGGTCCCCAGTAGGGGATGTGCGAGACACAGCCACACATTGATGTTTCTCTCCCTCTCTCCTTCCCTTCCCCTCTCTATAAAAATAAAAATAAATAAATTTTTCAAAAACCTTATCAAAATTGGTGAATTTTTATGCAGCTATTTTAATATTCAAGATGGGAGAAAATATGCAACATTTTCAATGTATTATGCTTTACTATTACAAGAAAGGTAAAAACACAACTGAAACATGAGAAAAGATCTGCGCAGTGTATAGAGAAGGTTCTGTGTCTGATCAAATGTGTCAGAAGCGGTTTGCAAAGTTTACTGGTACTATTGACATTTTGGCCAAATAATTCTTTGCAGTGGGGCTGTCTTAGGTGTTTAGCAGCATCCCTGGCCTCTACCCACTAGAAGCCAATAGCGGGAGATAGCCGACATACTGAAAATATCCAAGTCAATAAAGTTATTGGTGAAAATGAAAAATATGTCTTTTAATTTACGGAAAAAACTAAACAAATGTTTTGGTCAACCCAAAACATCCGCAATGATGCTGTTTCCAAATAAAGTCAAACACATCCCAGGTACAGGGGGTTAGTGCTTCAACATCTTTTTTTGTGGAAAGGGGGACATGCTTAGACCTGTAAAAGAAAGCATTAATAAAGATAAGAGACTTCCGGCCAAGATGGAGGTGTAGGTGGACACACTATGCCTCCTTGCACAACCAAAATTAAGGACAACAAAGATTTCAAAACAAGAAAACAACTAAAACTGATATAAAATTGAACTGTACGGAAGTCCGACAACCATTCGTCCAGACCGGTAAGAAGGGCAGTGTCACCGAAGGAAAAAGTGGAGGTTGGCAGACCCGGGTGCACAGGTGGCAGATAGCAGACCCTGGGCACAGGGTGGCAACGGCAGACCCAGTGAGGCTGCACAAGGCAGCTGGCTGACCAGGTGGTCCCACATTCACAGGCAGATAATCCAGGCGAAAATGGGGAGCGAGACAGACCTCACAACCCAGGGCCCCAGTGCCAGGAAATAAAACCTAAAAACACTGATCAAAAACACTTGTGGGGGCTGAAGCACCATGAGAGACTCCCAGCCTCACAGAAGAGTTTGTTGGAGAGACTCATAGGGTCCTAGAATGTACACAAGCCCACCCACACGGAAATTAGCACCAGAAGGGCCCAATTTGCTTGGGGAAAGCGGTGGAAGGGACTGGAATCTGAGAGCAGAGCAAGCGCCATTGCTCCCTCTCAGACCCTGCCTCCACATACAGAGTCACAACCCAGAGCCTGGGCTGCCCTGCCCTGGGGAACACCTAAGGCTCTGCCCCTCAGTACATAACAGCCACAACCAGACCAAAACAAAACAAAACAAAACAAAACAAAACAAAACAAAACAAAACAAAACAAAAATGGCTCAAACAGGAGAGCAGATCAAAGCCCCAGAGCCAATTCATCTAAGCGACCAAGAGATACCCAACCTATCTGATATACAGTTCAAAGCACTGGTTATCAGGATGCTCACAGAATTGGTTGATTTATCTCACAAATTAGATGAACAAATGAAGGCTACAAGTGAAATGAAGGAAAATGCACAGGGAACCAATAGTGATAGGAGGAAAACTGGGACTCAAATCAATGGAGTGGACCTGAAGGAACAAAGAAACAAACAGAAAAGAATGAAAAAACAAGAATTCAAAAAAATGAGAAGAAGCTTAGGAACCTCCAGGACATCTTTAAACATCCCAACATCCGAATTATAGGGGTACCAGAAGGGGAAGGGGAAGAGCAACAAGTGGAAAACTTATTTGAACAAATAATAAAGGAGAACCTCCCCAATCTGGCAAAGGAAATAGACTTCCAGGAAGTCCAGGAAGCTCAGAGAGTCCCAAAGAAGTTGGACCCAAGGAGGAACACACCAAGGCACATCATAATTCCATTAGCCAAGATTAAAATGAAGGAGAGAATTTTAGAAGCAGCAAGGGATAAGGGGACAGTCACCTACAAAGGAGTTCTCATCAGACTGTCAGCAGATTTCTCAAAAGAGACCTTACAGGCAAGAAGGGGCTGGAAAGAAGTATTCCAAGTCATGAAAGTCAAGGACCTATATCCAAGATTGCTCTATCCAGCAAAGCTGTCATTTAGAATGGAAGGGAAGATAAAGTGCTTTTCAGATAAGGTCAAGTTCAAGGAGTTCATCATCACCAAGCCCTTATTATATGAAATGTTAAAGGGACTTATCTATGAAAAAGAAGATAAAAATATGACAGTAAAAAGACAGCAAACTCATGGATATTAACAAACACATCTAAAATAAAAGCAAACTAAGCAAACAAGTAGACCAGGAGCAGGAACACAGAAATGGAGATCACATGGAGGGTTAGCAACAGGGGAGTGGGAGGAGGAGAGAGGAGGGAAAATATACAGAGAATAAGTAGCATAGATGGTAGGTAGAAAATAGGGGGAGGGCAAGAATAGTGTGGGAAATGTAGAAGCTAAAGAACTTATGACACATGGACATGAACTAAGGTGGGGAATGTGGGTGGGAGAGGGTGTGCAGGGTGGAGGGGAATGATGGGGGAGAAATGGGACAACTGCAATAGCATAATAAATAAAATCTACTTAAAAAATAAAGATAAGGGCAGAAAAAGCTGAAGTAGAAGCCAAAATCTTGCCCTGGCCACATAGCTCAGTTGGTTAAGAGTGGTGTCCCAATATGCCAAGGCAGCCTGCTGGTGGTTTGGTCTCCAGTCAGGGCCCGTGCAAGAATCAATCAATGACTGCAGCAATAAGTGGAACAGCGAGTCGAAGTTTCTTCCTCTCTCTCTCTCTCTCTCTCTCTCTCCCCCCCCTTTCCTTTCTCTCTCTCTAAAGTCAATCAATAATTTTTTAAAAACTCAAGAAACTAAAATCTTAATAGAGTAAATAAATGCAACCAAAAATTACTTCTTAGAAAAATAATCTAGTATGAATACACACTCTTTAACAAGACTGTTCAAGTTACAAAAAGGCACATTGCTTCAGAGTCTTAATTACTGATTTCATTTTCAGTAAGACTTAGATTTGTTACATTTGTTCCCCAATTAAAAAGCAAAGAAACAAAAAAAGAAAAAACACAAATAAACGATATTTGGAACCAGAAAGAGGATACAACCACGATACAGAGCAGATTTACGAACTCACATGTCATTGCATCTGAAAAAGTACTATGAGTAGCTTTAGACCAACCGATTTGGAAATTTAGATAATATGGATAATTTTCCTTAAATATGGATTAGTAATTTAATGCAAAGCTTGAAGACCCCATTTGACATGTGAATTCTTGTAGCAGCCTTTCACGTTGAATTGGTCCTGACTAGATGTTGAACTCTGTCTTCTGGAGTTCGTGATTTAGATAGAGAAATAAAGCAGAAGGAGGAAAGAACATGCAATGGAATCATGGATTTTTCAAACAAAAGCTAGTTACTCACTCGATTTTGGTACCTAACAGTTAACCTGAGCCGGTTAATTTCATGTACTAGTGGCAGTCACCTGTGTCTCACTAGGTATCTGTGGCCCTAGATCAACATAGAAAAAGTGACAGCAGCCTGGATTTAAGGGCTCTTGCACAGTTACGGGCGCAGAAATCAGCCATGTATTTATTATATGTTTATTTTGCTCACATTGGTTTTTAATGCAAATTCTAGAATTCTTGGAGAGAGTAGCACTTCAGTCTATTTTTACAACCTGGATGGGTAGGTGATCACATAGTATCTCTATTTGTAACAGTTATGCCTCTTCCTTTGGCTTATATTGACCCTATTTTTCAGGTTTTAGATGAAGATTAAGGGACTGAGAAATGTGCCCTTAGCCAGTAGGGAACCATGGAGTTAGAAACACAGTTTCTAGGAACTTCTCATTTTAACCATTAAATAAATATTTTCATGTATTTGTATATACAGAGCATATATTTTTACCTACTCTGATCTTTCTGTGTGGATATAAATATATATGTACAAGAAAATGATAATGTAACTACTGACAGATGCTTAGGTACAGCTGCAAAACATAAATATTTCTCAGTGTATATTCATATTCACTCAGAGATAAAGATCTATAAACCTGCTGAGCTGGTATTTCACTTATGCACTATTTTCTCTCTGCTTCTTAACAAGTGACTCCACATTCCACATATGATCTATATTTTATTTTAACTACTATGTTCTTGGCTTTGTTCTTTTCTTGTCAGCTTTACCCTTTAACAGCCTGTTCAGTAGTGATTTCTCAGGTTAAGATGCTGGCTTGCTTTTCTTCCCCCTCAGAAATGTCCTATACTTTTATTTATTGTTTCCCGAAGTGTGGCTCTCATTCATATTTTAATGTCATTACATCATAAGGATTATACTCATTCTCCAGTTATACTTAAAAACCATGTTTAAATACAAAAATGATTGCTTCCATTCATTCTGCTTTGCTTCTCACATTTGATCTAAACTATCAAGACATTACTGAATGAAACCACAGTAGACCCTGGTTAGCCAAAGTGATCCTGAAAAAGAACAAAGCTAGGGGCATCGTGCTTCCTGATTTCAAATTATACTACAAAGCTGTAGTAATCAAAACAGTATGGTATTGGCATAAAAACAATACATAGTTAATGGAACAGAATAGAAAGCCCAGAAACAAATCCTTGAATATATAGTCAACTAATATTTGACAAGGGAGCCAAGGATACTCAATGGGGAAAGGATAGTCTCTTCAATAAACTGTGTTAGAAAACTGGATAACCACACATAAAAGAATGAAATTGAACCACTATCTAACACCACTGACAAAAATTAACTCAAAATGAACTAAAGACTTAAACATGAGGCCTGAAGCCAAAAAACTTTTGAGGAAAGCATAGGAAAAAAGCTCCTTAGTATTGGTCTTGGCAATGATTTTTTTAATATACCAAAACTACAAACAACAAAAACAAAAAATAAGTGAGACTACATCAAACTGAAAAGCTTCTGCACAGCAAAAGAAACAAGCTACAAAATGAAAAGGTAACCTATGTAATGGGAGAAAATATTTGCAAGTTATATATCTGATAAGGGGTGAATATCCAAAATTTATAAAGAATTCATACATTTCAATAGCAAAAAAAAAAACAAAAAAACCTATTAAAATGGGCAGAGGAACTGAACAGATGTTTTCCCACAGAAGACACACAGATGGCCAAAAGGTACACAAAAAGTTGTTTGCTAATCATCAGGGAAATGCAAATCAAAACCACAATGAGATATCGCCTCAAACCTGTCAGAATGGCTAGCCTCAGAAATACAAGACATAACTAGTGTTGGCAAGAATGAGGAGAAAAGAGGACCCTTGTGCACTGCTGGTGCAGCCACTATGGACAACAGTGTGGAGGTTTCTGAAAAAATTAAAAATGGAGCCACCATATGACCGAGCACTTTCCACTTCTGGGTGTATATCCAAGGGAAATGAAAACAGGATCTCAAAGAGACATCTGCAGCCCCATGATTACTGCAGCATCTTTACAACAGCCAGGACATGGAAACAACCTAAGTGTCTGTCAACAATGAATGGATAAAGATCATGCTATATGCAATTATATATATTTCAGCCACGAGAAAGAAGGAAGTCATAGAAGCAGAGGATAGAATGGTGTTTGCCAAGGGCTGGGGAGTTGGGCAATGGGGACATGGTGGCCAAAGGGCACAAACTTCCAGTTATAAGATGAATAAGTTCTGGGGATCTAATGTCCAGCATGGTGATTATAGTTAATAACACCATATTATATGCTTGAAAGTTGCTAAGAGAGTAGATTTTAAGAGTTCTCGCCACAAAAAAAAATGGTAATTATGTGGTGGGATGGAGGTGTTGGCTATAGTCATGGTGATAACCATTTCGCAATATGTAAGTGCATCAAATCAACACATTGTGTGTACCTCTTAAACCTACTGGCGCATAAAGCTGGGGGCGGGGTAGGCATTATCAAAATCTAGCTTTTGTTTTTGTGATGGTGGAATTTCTTTTGGAAAACAAAATTTTGGGGACTGTCTTAAAATTATGTAATGTCTAGGAACAAGTTGTAACCTAGTGGTATTGTGGTTGTACTTGAGTATTAATTACACTATTCAGTTTCCTTCACACACACCCTTCCATCACCGCATTTTGCTTGCATTGGTCACTCCAGCTGGAAACTGATTTCTTCTTTGCTCCTTTTACTCAATTGATAAAGATACTGAGGCCTGGACTTCCAGCCAAGATGGAGGCGTAGCTGGACACACTGTGCCTCCTCTCACAACCAAGATTAAGGACAACAAAAATATAGAACCCCAAAAAAGAAAACCCAACCAGGACAGAGAGAAAATTGAATTGTGCGGGAGTCTGACAACAACGATTCACCCAGACTGGTAGAGGGGCAGAGTCAGAGGCTGGAGGAGTCCGAGGCTGGCCGAGTCGGATGGCGGCAGGGTAAGCTGGTGGTGGTCCCGGGCGTGCAGTCACCCCAGGCAACCAGAAGGGGAAGAAGAAGAGCAACAACTGGAAAACTTACTTGAACAAATAGTAAAAGAGAACTTCCCCAGTCTGGCAAAGGAAATAGACTTCCGGGAAGTCCAGGAAGCTCAGAGTCCCAAAGAAGTTGGACCCAAGGAGGGACACACCAAGGCACATCATAATTACATTAGCCAAGATTAAAGTGAAGGAGAGAATTCTAGAAGCAGTAAGGGATAAGGGGGCAGTCACCTACAAAGGAGTTCCCATCAGACTGTCAGCAGATTTCTCAAAAGAGACCTTGCAGGCAAGAAGGGGCTGGAAAGAAGTATTCCAAGTCATGAAAGTCAAGGACCTACATCCAAGATTGCTCTATCCAGCAAAGCTGTCATTTGAAATGGGAGGAAAGATAAAGTGCTTCTCAGATAAGGTCAAGTTCAAGGAGTTCATCATCACCAAGCCCTTATTATATGAAATGTTAAAGGGACTTATCTAAGAAAAAGAAGATAAAAAATAGGACAGTAAAAAGACAGCAAACTCACAGATATTAACAACCACACCTAAAAAAAAGCAAATAAGCAAACAACTAGACCAGGAACAGGAACACAGAAATGGAGATCACCTGGAGGGTTAGCAACAGGGGAGTGGGAGGAGGAGAGAGGGGGAAAAGGTACAGAGAATAAGTAGCACAGACGGTGGGTAGAAAATAGATAGGGGGAGGGCAAGAATAGTGTGGGAAAAGTAGAAGCTAAAGAACTTATGAAACATGGCCATGAACTAAAGTGGGGAATGTGGGTGGGAGGGGTTGTGAAGGGCAGAGGGTAATGATGAGGGAGAAATGGGACAACTGTGATAGCATAATCAATAAAATATAATTTAAAAAAAAGAAACTGAGGCCTGGAAACTGACTTACCCAAGGTTACACAGTTAATTGTAGCATAATTGAGCCTACAGATTATCTCTGAGTTCTTCGTTTCCAGGGATTTTTCTACCACAGCCCCATTGTCTTTGCAAGGTTCAGCTCAAATAATGCCTTATTCCAGAAGCATTCCTAAAATCTTCAAATAGAAATAACCTGTTCCTTATTCTATTATATAATACATGCTTTAATTGTACCCCTGTTAATCATGCATATCACTTTATTTTGTATTATGCTTATCTGTGTACACATTTTTCCCCCTCTAGGTATTAAGCTCCCTGAGGACTGGAATCTGCTTCATTCACTTTTGTGTCTCTCTTATTACCTAACCTTGTATTAGTAGGTGCTCAATGTACATTTGTCGAATTAATTAACTCCTTTTGAATTTTGGATACTTTGTGTGACATGGACCCCGGCCCTTGAAGTCCGTGAACAAATTCATACGGACTGCAGAAGTCCTGTGGAGAAAAAGGGAGGGCATGGCCGCTCTCTAAGTGAGAGAGAGGGCCGCCCCCTGGCCCCTGCCTGGACAGGCTTTCATTGCTTTTCTGGGCACATTACATGAGGATGGTCCTCATTTACTATGCACAGGTTTCCGCTGTAGGTGATTACCTTTTACAGGTAACAAAGGAAAGAATGTTGCTAATTAGTTCAAAGAAAAGGATGTTGCAGACCAAGGGGAAAAGTGGTTGAACTGGTTACACTCCATACTTGGGAGGTTGAGCACAGACTTTAGGAAGTTACAGTAAGCACTTGCTGCCTCAATTCAGGGTGAGGGAGTTTTAGCAAAAGCAAGCTTCATAGCAGCCTAGGTACAATGCGGGCCTGATTCCCCATGGGAAAACCTATCCATCGATGCGGGTCCTGTGTGCCGACCTCGCTCTCCACTGGCCTTTCCGAGTGGGGGCTGGGCTACATTCCCACACCATGTGGATAGGTTCCCTATACTTGTGGCCACAGAAAGATTACAGAAACCAGTTGGCTTGGGAATTCTTTCATGCTTGGCTCTCCTGACTCTTCACACTTCCATGGTTTTAGATCTGCCCAAGAAAACTTTCTGTTATTATGGAAATGTTTCATAGCTACCCTGCCCAATATGGTCCCCTAGCCACATATGGCCATTGAGCATTTGAATGTGGTGAGATGGAAGAGCTAAAATTTTCATTTTATTTAATTTTAATTAACTTATATAGCCACTTGTAAGTAGCGGCTACTATATTGAACAGTGCAGTTCTAGATTATTTTGTTATCCCATTTTAATAAATCTACTTGTCTTGTCCGTTTGAACTCAGTTATACAACTGCCTGCTTAGGGAGAAATGGCATTGCTGTCCTCCAGGCTCTAAGCTTCCACTTCCACATTTGACCTTCCTCCTTCCCCATCTCCCTCCCCAGGAAGAAGATGAAACTCAGGGTTATCCAACCTGGAGCCGGTGGGCTGCACGTGGCTTGGGATGGCTATGAATATGGCCCAACACATAATTGTAAATTTACTTAAAACATGTGATTTTTTTGTGATTATGTGTTACAATGTATTTAACGTGTGGCCCAAGACAACTCTTCTTCTTTCAGTGCGGCCCAGGGACACCAAAAGTTTGGACACCCTGTAAGCTTTTGCTCAGCTCCCCAGTCTTCTCTGACCTCCCTCACCACAGGTTCTGATTGTCTGTGAAGTATGCTATAATACTTAGATGGAATGGGATGGTATGTTGTCTGCTGCTGTTTTGAATCTTAGTATTTCCTAAGTAGATTATAAATTACGTAAGTGCAAGGACCATGCATTCTATATTGTGGGGGGGCTCCACCCTCAGGGCCCCCTGGGCCTCCACGGATGAGAATAAGTCTACTAAGACATGATCTGCTTGGGGAGGAATGGTGGCAGATCTGTCAAAGGAGAAGGGCCAAGAGCCTCTTCCTCAATGGGCTTTTATTGGGTCATTTTGCATAGGAATACAGGCTCATTAATCATTATCAGGCAGTAAGGATCAAACAATACATAACGTACAAAGAACACTGAAGGCCTATTTTTTGTCAGGGTCAGATAGCTAAAGAGCCATAAAACTTTGAGGAACAAACTCAGTTCTTGCTTGGCCCTTATTTAATTGAGAGCATTCTAAACAAAGCAGTTTTCACAGGATCTTACATATTCTTTCTTAGGCCTGATCACCTTAGGGAACCTGCCCTTTCCAGCACAGGGCTACACCTACCACCAGCATTGTTTCAGGCTTAAGGTATTGTCTCAGGCTTAAGTCAGGCAGGGTAAGCAAGGCAGCCAAGAGACTAGGAGACAGAATGAGGACTCAGGCTATGTCATAGCTGAGGGTCCATCACCCCTTTTGCTATAGCCCTCCAAGTCCTTCCTTGGGGCCTCCACATGATTGTGCCTGGCTTAGGTCATTCCCCCCTTGGGGAATCTTACCCGTCATTGGTCAAGCATTGGGGGCCAGTTATGGATGAAGTAAAAGGAGCAGAATCGGTGCTCCTTCCATGGAGATAAGCCTTGTCTCCTTAGTGTCTTATGGTCTGAAGGTCGCTCACTCAGCCTTAGCTGTCGGGTATGGGGGGGTTACAGCTCCTGAAACCAGGCAGGGCGGTTCCCAACACTATATCTTCTGACACCTATTGTGGTGCCAATTATACTGTAATGTTCCATAAATATCAATCAATTGATTGACTGAAGGAACAGAAAAGGAATCTATGATGAGACGGGGAGAGGGGCCATGTTGATATGTTAAGATTTTCCTAGCCCCCTAAGAACTAAAGGACTTTTAGATATTACATCTCTTATTTCCCATAATTGTTTTGCAAATGCCCCTTCCTATTATTTACTAGTCATCTAAGGAATTCAATTCAAAACCTTCTGAGTACCTTTGTGGCAAAAACTATGGCATCAGCTTGGAATGTATTCCTTCCCGACAGGGTCTTCTATCAAACGAACTCTCTGATGGTATTTATGAGCTTCACTGTAGGGAATTTCCTGGGAGATTGAGAGGTTGCTGGATGCCCAAAACAGCACGTTTGGTGGAAGCAGGGTCAGAATTTGGCCATACGTTTGTTCCAAACCACTTCTAGAAGGCAGGGTTTTGGACCTGTATAATGCTGTCCTTCTTTGGTGGATAAGGAAGTCAAGACAAAGGCCTTGGTGTTGTGTCCAAGCCTATGAAAGAACTTTGGTTTACCTTTCCTTCTTCCGTAAGCACCCAAATTATACTCCAGCACGACTGGGTTCCTGCAGGAATCTAGCTTGTGGCAAAATTCCTGCTGACCACACCCTGTGTGAGACCACAGTGAGTCTTAAAGGGGCTCTGGCAAGAAGACTTAGTAAATTAATGATAGTTGCAAAGTTGAAAGGCCCAACCCTGGAATTCTCTCTCCTGCAGAGCCATACTGCCTGCCTGCCTGCCTCGGCTCCAACCACTAGCTGACGGTGCCCAAATTATGAAAAGAAAATAAGGAGCCAGAGGGAGTAGTCCTTGTGGAACAAGAATTTCAGCTGGCAATAGTTAATCACATCTTTTCCAGCTATTTTGACGTGTGTTATATAAGGGACCCAATTGCAAGACAAAACAAAAACTAAAATGCTTCTGACTCCTGAAGTGCCAACACAGAGTAAATTAGATCTGACTTTTCCTTTTAACTTCTTATGTACATAGGATGGATTTGTTTAAGCAATATTTTTTTACTTCCACCAGACCACAAGTCTAGCATGTTATTCCCCTCACTATCTATTGTTCGTTTTTATTTCTGCTAATTTCCATACGTTTAAAATATGTTTTCAATTTGCAGAAAATACTTATGAATCATATGCACACATGCATATATACAATAAATCTCTTTTATGGGACCAATCAAATCTGGCATTCTTTTGTACCTCACAGTGGGGTTCAGATTTTCAAGGCCTTAGCCCACTTTTGAGCTGCAACTTGATGCTCACAAATAGGTGGGTCAAGGGTAAAAGCTCTGTTTACAGGTCTTTGACCAGATGCATCTAGATTTAGTCTGAGGAACATGGAAAGAACAACTTCTGTTTCATCCCATTTACATCAGGACTAATAAAAAAAATGTACTCGGTCATCTGTAGCTACACAACAATGGTGGCATTGATGTGGTGGTGGTTGGTGGTGTGGTTATGATATAAAAATACCATCAAACTGCCGGTCAATCTCCTATTATACGTCCAAGTCTGACTTCTCTTCTGAACTCCAAGGTCCCACATATCATTTTTACTTGACTGTTGTCTCAAACTTAACTCTTGACTCCAGACCCCTGAAACTTGTTCTTAACCCAGTCATTCTCACTTCTATTAATATCATCATTCACCTGCTTGCTCATTCTGCAAGTTTTGAAAAATGTATACAGGTAGTCTTGTAAACACAGGCACAATTAAGATATAGAATAGTTCTGCCCTGGCTGGAGTAGCGCAGTGGATTGAGCGTGGGCCAGCGAACCAAAGTGTCATCGGTTCGATTACAAGTCAGGGCACATGCCTGGGTTGTGGGCTGGGTCCCCAGTTGGGGGTGTGTGAGAGGCAACCACACGTTGATGTTTCTCTCCCTCTCTTTCTCCTTCCCTTCCCCTCTCTTTAAAAATAAAAAAATAAAATCTTTTTAAAAAAGATATAGAATAATTCCATTACCCCAAAACATACCCTTGTCCTACTTTGTAGTCAATCCTTCCTCCTACCTTCAGCTGCTGGCAATCATTGATCTATTTTCTGTCCCTATAGTTTGGCCTTTCCAGCATGTTTTATAAACACAATCACACAGCATGCAGTCTTTCTGGTCCTGTCACTTATCATGGTACACTTCAGATTCATTCATGTTGCAGTGTGTCTCGATAGTTCATTTCTTTTTATTACTCTGTAGTATCCCACGGTTCAGATGTACCACAGTTTGTACATCCATTCACTCATGGAAGGACACTTAGGTTGCTTCTGGTCATCTTTTGGGTGCTT
Organism: Anoura caudifer; assembly: GCA_004027475.1. NCBI lineage: Eukaryota > Metazoa > Chordata > Mammalia > Chiroptera > Phyllostomidae > Anoura > Anoura caudifer. The sequence goes on along the minus strand of PVKU01003063.1, from coordinate 129,959 downwards.
TTAGGTGATTATTAATAGAGCTGCTATAAATATTCATGTATGTACTTTTGAGTGAATATGAATTTTCATTTCTCTTTAGGTGAATACTCAGGGGTGGCATTGCTAAGTTGTGTGGTATTTGTTTAACTTTATAAGAATCTGTCAGACTCTTTCCAGGGTGGTTGTACTATTTTACACTCTCAGCAGAGGTTCATGAAAGATCAGTTTCTCCCTAATCTCACCAGCATTTCTGTTGACATGTTAAATTTTAGCTGGTGTCATAGATGTGTAATGGTATCTATTGTGGCTTTAATTTGAATTTCCCTAATGGCTAAAGATGTTACACATCTTGATCTACCATCCATATACCCTCTTTAGTGAAGAGGTCAAAGCTTTTGCTATTTTTGAAGTGGATTATTTTCTAATTGTGGAATTTGGAAAGGGTTTTTAACTGTCTGGATGTCAGTCTTTTGTTGGATATGTAATTTGCAAAATTTTCTCCCAGTCTGTGCCTTGCCTTTGTAAAAAATAAAAACTATTTTTAGAGCAGTTTTAGGTTTATAGCAAAATTGAGCAGAAGATACAGAGATTTCCCATATTTTCCCAGCGCCAACCCATGCATAGGCTCCCCCCACTATCCACATCCCCCAGCAGAGTGGCGTATTTGTTACAGTTGATGAGCCTACACTGACATGTTATAATCACCCAAAGTCCATAGTTTACCGTAGGGGTCACTCTTGGTGTTGTATATTCTCTGGGTTTGGCTAAATCTATGATGACATCCTTGTCTTGTTCCTGATCTTTATAGAAAAGCTTTGAGCTTCTCACCATTAAGTATTTTTTATCTGTAGGTTTTTTTGAAGATTTTTTAAATCAAGATGAGGAAGTTCCCCTCTATTCCAAGTTTACTGAGAGTTTTTATATGAATGACTGCTATATTTTGTCAAATGCTTTCTCTGTATCTATTGATATGATTATGTGATTTTTCCTCTTTAGCCTGTTGATGTGGTGATGGATTGCATAATTGATTTTCAAATGTTGAACCAGCCATGCATACCTAGGCTAAATCTCACTAGTCATGGTGTCAATTTTTTTTATATATTGTTAAATTTAATTTGCTAATATTTTATTAAGGATTTTTACATCCATTCATGAGAGATAATGGTTTGTAGTTTTCTTGTAACGTTTTAAATCTGGTTTTGTAATCAGGGAAATGCTGACTTCACAGAATGAGTTAGTGGGTACTCCCTCTTTCTTCTGAAAGAGATTGTAGAGAATTGGTATAATTTTTTCTTAAGTGTTTAGTATGTTTAGTAGAATCTACCAGTGAACCATTCTGGGCCTGGTGCTTTCTGTTTTTAGAAAGTTATTAATTATTGACTCAAGTTCTTTAAAAGATACAGATCCATTTGGATTGTTTATTTCTTCTTGTGTGAGTCTTGGCAGATTGATGACTTCATCTACATTGTGAAATTTGTGGACATAGAGCTGTTCGTAGTATTCCTTTGTTATTCTTTTGATGCCCATGAGATCTGTTTACTTTGGATTTAATTTGCTCTTCTTTTTCTAGTTTCCTAAGGTGGAAGCTTATTTATGATTTTTGATCTTTCTTCTTTTCTAATATATACATTTATTGCTATAAAATTTCCTCTAAACACTGCTTTCTATTGAAATATCCTCAAGTTGAGATTCTTTCCTCTGCTGTGTACAATCTTTTAACATGCTTATCGAAAGACATTGTTCCTGTTATAGTGTGATTGTTTTTTAAAATCTCTAACATTTCTTTTTGGTTCTCTCTTAGAATTTCTCTCTGCTTACTTTGCCCATCTATTCTTGGACACTGTCTACTTTATCATTAGATCCCTTAGCTTATTATTCATATTTGCTATAATTCTTAATCTGATAATCCCAACATCCCTCCCACATCTGATTTGGTTCTGATGTGTGCTGTGTCTCTTCAAACTTTGTTTTTTGCCTTTTAGTATGCCTCGTAATTTTTACTTGATAGCTGGTCATAATGTACTGAGTGAAAGGAAGCACTATAAGTACGCCTTTAGTAATGTGGAGGTAAGGTGTGGGGCAGGGAGAAGCATTCTATAGTTCTATGATTAGGTCTTAGGCTTTTAGTGAGTTTATTCCTCTTGACTGTGAACTTCATTTCACAAGGGCTTGTCAGCTCCCCTCCTTCTCCGCTTAGGTGAGACAAGATGGCTGGAAGGGGCCAGAGTTGGGTATTGCGCTTCCTCAAGTTCAGTTAGGTTTTCGTAATAGTCCAGCAGATCAGACTCTAGTTATGTAGTTTCTCCCAAGGATCCTCGTCAGACCTGGTGAAGAAGAACAGGGTGGGAACTCTCCCTCTAGGGAGCATGACCTTGCTTTTCCCTTCCCCACCACTTCCCCCAGGTGCATTACCTCTGCCTTTCTCTTTCCTAAGCTCCGAGGGCCCTTCTATTACCCATGTAACTTTCTTCATAAACTTTCTCTCATAATTAAAAAAGAAAAAAGGACAGAGTACTCTGTGTTATTTCAAAATGGCTTCTTTTCCCCTCCCCCTGCCGGAAGCACAAGGGGATTTTTCTCTGAAACTCACTGTAAGCACCTGGTTGAGCTCCTGGAGGCAAAACTCACAAAAATGTGGGGCCTCCCTATGATTCGGTCTCCCTGGAATTTTTATCTCTGACTTGTTCACATTGAGCCTCCAGGAATTTGACAATTCCAGTTCAGGTTGCTCCACCCGGCACTGGTTCCTAGGGAGGCTTTTGCTCCTAGGCTTCTGCTCCAGTATGTTGTGATTCTCTGTATTCACCTGTCTGTCTGTCTGTCTGTCTGTCTATCTGTCTGTCTCTCCAGCGTTGTAGGCAGCAGTTTGTGCTGTGACCTCACTTTTCTTATGGATCTAAGAAGAGTGTTTGATTTTTTTCAGTGTGTTCAGCTTTCTACTTACTGTCGGGATAGAGGGGCAACTTTCATGTTCCTTCCATTGTGAAACTGTCTTTTAACCCTCTAAACAGTGTTTCTCAAAGAGCAGACATTCTTCGTTCTTATCAAGTCCAGTTTTCTGATATTCTCTCTTATGCATCAAACTTTTGCATATGATATCTAAGAAATCTTTTCCTAACTCAAGGTCACAAAGCTATTCATCTGTTTTCTGCTAGCAGAGTGACCTTTTTAACATGTGGATCAGATTGTATCACTCCCTTGCTTAAAACTCTCCAAGGGTTTTCCCTCACATTTAGATAAAGTCTAAACTCCTATTCCTGGTCTACAAAGCCCTGCAGGATCTCACCTTCTGCTGCTTCTTTGATCTCAACCCCTGCGCCTTTCTCCCTGTTCACTCTTGTCCAGCCATATTTGCTTTCTTGCTGTCCCATACATCCTCCTTGGAGGCCTTGTGCTTGCTGTCAACTCTGCCTGGATCACTCCCTTCTGAGGTCTTGACTCACTTTCAACCCTTAAAACTCTGCTCCTTGGGGAGGCTTGATTGTACTTGTGATCCTGTTATTTCTCTTTATTTTCTTTCCTTTAAAAATTGTTTTAAATTGATTTGATAGAGAGAGAGAGAAAGAGACATTGATTTGTTGTTTGACTTATCCATTCATTGGTTGATTCATATACGTGCCTTTGAAGGAGGTCGAACCCATAACTTTGACGTATTGGGATGATGCTCTAATCAACTGAGCTACCTGGCCAGGGTCTCTATATTTTCTTCATAACATTTATCACTATCTGGAATTATTTTATGTATTTATTTGATCACTTTTTTCCCTCTTTTTCCTTTTTTTCCTATTTGCACCTTAAAATGTAAGTTCTTTGAGAACATGGGGTCTTTTGTTTTGTTTATTACTGTATTCCCCAAGTCAAAAACAGTGTCTGACACAGAGCAGATGCTCAATAAACACATGTTGAAAACCTGAATTACACATTATTGAAACCTACATGTAACACACTGGGAAACTCAAAATAGGAATCTTAGGATGAGAGAGAAAGTAAGATTGGGACAGGGTGGGGCTTGTTTTGAAGCAAAAGAAGATTGGAAAGTTTCAGTGGGACTGTTTGGAGAGAGGAAGCCTGCTGAGCAAGGATGGAGCCAGTTCCAAAGGACGGTGACCCGAGCATGACTGGTCACCTAAAAAGATTCAGAAATAGATCTGCAGTGGTGAAGCCCATTGCCTTCTTCCAGGGCCAGGGCTCTCTCAGGACCTCCAGCTTGGTGTCACTTCAGGGGCCCTTCTGAGCTTCAACTTTTATTACCTCCAGTTTAATTATTACAGGACCAGCATCCTTCAATCCATAACTAAGATTAAAAGCTTAAAAATCCTTTGGCATAAGAATAGGTGTATAACTCCGTAGAGAAAATTAAGAGTTCATCACTAAACTCTTAGTTCATTCTGCAAAGAGAAATGGGACAATCCAATGAGGAAAGAATCGTCTTTTTGAAATAGGAAAAAAAACTAGCGTTCATGCTGCCTGTCATGTGCTGAACCTAAATAAGCAGAGACAGGGATAGAATCTTTATGGGTGTTTTATTCAGATCTGAGAAGATGGCAGGTTTGTACCCTAACAGACTGTCTTAAATTCCATTTTAAACAGATGCTTTTGATAAGGAGAATGAAGTGCCAGTAAAGGGTTTGGAATTCCGGAAAAAGTTAATTGGATTAAAAAACTGCAATATTCTTGCCCTGGGCTGTGGTCTTTAGCTGTGTCCTGGGTGGTGGTCCTCTCACCCTGGAGCACAATGGCTCAGATACCATCTTGAATTGCTTGCAGTCTTCCTGAGGCAGGAAGGTGGAATGAACTGCTTATGGTCTCCTGGAGTCAGGGTGGGTCATGCCTTCAGTTCCTGGAACAATAGCTTTTACACCCATTGATTACTAAGCTTATTAGCTGTTACTTAAACTAACATTTTCCAACTCTGGAGTCCCCTATCACTTTCAAGAAAAGCTACTGGGACAACTGGGTATTCACAGGCAAAAGGATAAAGTTGGACCCTACCTCAAACCATTCACAAAAAATTAACTTAAAATGGATCATAGAATTAAATGCAAGATCTCATTGTATTCTTTTAAAGGAAAATATAATGGTAAACCTTTATGACCTTGGATTTTTTGACATGATACCAAAGCACAGTGAGAAAAGAAAAAATATATATATATAAATCAGACTTCATCAAAATTAAAAACCCTTATGCTTCAAAGAACACCATCAATAAAGTGAAAAGAAAACCCAGGGAGTGGGAGAAAATTTTTGTAAATTATATAGCTGATAAGAAACATATCCAGAATACATAAAGAACTCTTACACCACAGCAGTAGAAAGACAAATAATGCAGTTTGAAAATAGCCAAAGGATTTTAATAGACAACTGTCCCAAAAAGATAGACAAAAGCCAGCAAGCATGGGAAAAGATGCTAAAAATGATTACCCATTAGGGAAGTGCAAATCACAACCACAGTGAGCGATCAACTCACACCCACCGGGAGGGCTGTAACCAGAACACAGGGTGACAACAAGAGTCAGTGAGGATGCGGAGGAATTAGAACCCACCCACGTTGCTGGTGGGAATGCAACAGAGTGCAAACCGTTGGAAAACACTTCGACTGTCCCTTGAAAGGTTAAAGGTAGACTTACCATATGACCTAGCAATTCTACCCCTGGGTATCTACCCAAGAGAAATTAAAACACGGGTCTGCGTGAAAACTTGTATGTGAGTAAGGTAGCATTTTTCATAATAACCAAAGCATGAAAACAACTCCCGTGGTCATCAACTGATGAATGAATAAACAAATGTGGTATTTATACAATGGGATATTATTCAGCCATTAAAAAGGGAGGAAACATTGACACATGCATAGATGAGTCTTGAGTCTTGAAAATATTATGCTAAGTGAATAAAGATCGTCATAAAAGACGGTCATTCATTTATGCCATTCTTTTATGTCATTGATTTAGATGAACCGTGTAGGATAGGCAGATTTATGTGTGGAGTAGACTGGTGGCTGCCTAGGGCTGGTGGGGGTTAAAAGTGGGGGGGGTGTTGGAGTTGGGGAGGTGATAGCTAAAGCGTGTGGGATCTATTTCTGAAGTGACCAAAAAATGTCTAAAATTAGATTGTGGTGAAGATTGCACAACCCTGTGAGCTTATGAAAAGCCATTGAATTGCATACTTTACATGGGTGAGTTGTATGGTATGTGAATTATATTTCAGTAAAGCTGTTAAAAATGTTTTTAATAAGACATACCTGGTTTTGGTATCACATTTCTCCACCATTTACTTCTGTGTGCTATGTGCTGCCATTGCCAAGACAGATAAAATCTAATGCTGCCCTTGAGCATCTGAACTCGCAGTGAAGAATCCCAACACAGAATCAGAGAAGTTGAAGCTCACAGTGCCGTAGGAAGGCAGCCCAGGTTACTGTGCCCAAGGTTTGGAGAAGGCTTTTCAGAGGAGGCAATGTTTGAGCTGAGATATGATGGACAAGTAGGAGTTTTCCAGACAATGAAAGAGGAATGGGGGACCCAAGGGGGTTCCAGGCTCAGAGAACAGTGTATGCGAAGGCGTAAAATCACAGGAGAGTCTGGAGTGTTTGGGGAATAGCAAATTTATTTGGCAAGAAGGTGTGTGGATTGGGAGTGGTGAGATATTAGAATGATACGCAAAGCCAGGCTGTAGGAACCTTGTATGCCATTTTAAGAAACCCCAACTTTACCTTGCAGGCAAAGGGGAGCCAAGCAAAAGAGACAATCAGCTTCTGAAAAGGGAGGTACGGTAACTCTTCAAACAGAGCAGGATGGAGCTGAGCGAGCAGAGGCCAGGGCCAGAGAGATCATTTCAGAGGCTCTTGCTGCTGAGATGCTCCTCAACATCTCAGGAATGGTGGCTTGGTTGGGCTCAAGAACTGCTTCTGAGCTAGATTACAGAAGGGAGGAGTCTGAGACGACCCCTGGAGGCAGAGTAGCTGGAGACACAATTCTCTATGACAGCGATATTCGTAGGAGGGGGAGAAGGTTTGGCCAGAGGATATAAGATATTTGATTTTGAACACGCTACGCTTCAGGTGCCAGCAGGATGTCCAGGTGGTTGGAAATTTGTGTCTGCAGCTCAAGAGAGCTATCTGGGCCTCAGACAGATGTGGGCGTCTTAAGCCTCAGAAAACTGAAGTCTTGAAGTAGATGAATCATCCAGGGAGAATACAGGGGTGGGCAAAAGTAGGTTTACAGGTGCATTGTGATGGTTTTTGAGTTAATAAAGCTATTGTAATAACCATAACCTGTATGTCTTTTCCCATACAAACAACTATAAACTTACTGTTACAAACCCATGTAATATCAAGTCCAAGTAAGAAGAGCCAGTGAAAGACAGAGGAGGAACCATCTGAGACAGGAGGGAAGGGTGATCAAGCAGGGTTTGGAGCCATCCCTAAGGGGAGAGAGGAGGAAGAAAGTAAGAGTCAGGAAGTTCAAAACACATATGAACATGGGCATTGAATGGATCAGGAGGGGGACTGGGAGCAGGAGGGCCCAGGCCAGCCACAGTGGGGCTGAGCCACCGCCGGGGGTGGGGGGTGCGTGTGCTGGGAGCAGGAGGGCCCAGGCCAGCCACAGTGGGGCTGAGCCACCGCCGGGGGGTGGGGGGTGCGTGTGGAAAGGGTGAAATAGAGCAGGGGAGGTCAGAGCACTCTTGCTGCTTGCTGTCTCTGTAACCTTGCCCCGTGTTGGTCTTTTTAAAGCCACATTTTGAAATTTTTGTTATAAGAATCTTCAATGATAAATCAGCAGTTATCTTTTTAAAAAAGTGTTCAAGAATGCTGTAGAAAAAAATGCCTTTGAAAGTTTATAGAACCTCTCCCACTTAAAAAAAAATGTTCATGTAACGTAAGAATTATAACATGGACATTGAAATAGGTTAAAATATCCTTTTTGTTGTTAACATTCATCTGGTTGTTTCTCTACTCCTTTTTCTGCTGTCCTCTTCTTCCTGCAAGTCCCTCTGCACGTGGGGGACTGGCTTTTATTACCTTTAATTATGCACAGCCTGGAAAAGCAGATGCTGCCCATGGAGGTATTTTGTCTTATGCAGCCACACATATGGGCTAAACTGCAGCAGATGACATGTGGCAACTCTGCTCCATGTGCTTCCTGAAGATCAACGTGACCAACGTGCTTATGGAAAAGCTTCATTTCCAGGAGACTAATTAATTACAGGATTAATATAGCATCATTTGGGGATGCAGCAAAAGAAGTGGCTTTTTGTGGCTCAGCTTAGACTTAAACGCAAACTTGTTATGAGACTTTGGCCAAGTCATTGTAACTTTCTAGCCTCAATCTCATTATGTATCAAATCCAGTGGTTGGATAAGAATCAGTGTTTCTGGAACTTTCCTGATGACAAGCATCTCCCCGGGTTCTTATTGAATATGTAAATTCCACACCCCAACCCAGACCCACTGGGTCAGAGTCTCTGGGGGAAGAGCCCAGGAAACTATATGTTCAACAATTGCTCTCTGAAGTTCCTCCCAGCTCTGTGACTCCATCTTTCTGTGATGCTGGCTTGTGTGCATCAGGGCAGAAGCCTGAGCGACCTGGAGGGCCCCCTTAAGCCCCACCAGAGTGTCACTGCTGAGAGGGCTGCTGGAGGTGGGAGGTAGAACTACGGATGAGGGTGTCATGTACATGCTGGCCATGTATCTGCTTGTAGGGCACCTTGGTCTACTGACAAAACACTGGCTCCTCCCTCTCCATCTCCACTTCCTCTGCTAACCTCAGACGTGCCGGGGAAGCAGGCCCCGCGGCATACAGGGAGGGACTTCCAGAGTAACGCGGAGTGTATTCTAAAGGATGGTGCTGTGCTTCAAAAACACAGTGTGTCATTCAGTATTCTCCTTCCAAAGAGAGAGGCTGTTCTGCTGGTATTTCAGTTCGTTGAGAATGCCGTCCCTCATTAGGGTCCCCCAAAGGCTCCACTCAGAACAGAGTCTTTAAGGACCCACTTGAGGGCCATGAAGCCATTGAAACAGGCACCCTTTCCACTCTGTCCAAGCTCTTCATCAGGGTGGACAAGCACATCAAAGGGCAGACAAACAGAGCTGCACGAGATCGGGAGAAACATAAACAGAGACCCTGCCCAGCAAATTAACATAATTTGAAATATCGACCTTCTGAACAGGGATTAGTTCTTGTTCTTATGTTCTGGGGTAAGAGGGTTGGAGCCAGGCCAGGAGTACAGGACTCACTGTGCTTTGCCAACAGAGATTGGATTATTTCCTCTCCATCCATTCACCCTGTCTCCAAATTTGGATTCAAATTTAAATGAATTCCTAAGCACTTATTAAATTTCTCCTTTTTTTCTAGGTGTTACACACCAGGAATACAAAAGAATAAGACACTACCCTGCCTTTGGGGTGCTTAGGAATGACAAAAATTGGGGAAATGCAAGAACTTTTCACTAAGAAAATATTAGGGACCTCTCTTATGAATTTGAAAGAACCAAAACTCCAAATAAGCGTGTAAATGTTTATGTCACTATTTAAAATCAACTTGGCCTCCAGGCTTTACCCAGAATTAGTTAAAAGCCCAAGCCAGCTGATTCCATGGGAATTGCCATAATTGTCTTATTGTAAATTAATTGGATTTTTTTTGTGGGTCAGATGAGTTGATCTCATTTTGACTCCACGCTGTTTTCTCCCTTTTCTGTTTGCAGGAGGCAGCGAGCCTAAGTAGATCGGCCTGGGCTTGCGTACATATGGCTGGCTGATGTTCCTTTTAAAGGCTGTTTAGTTATGAAAGATTCTGGATGCAATTCTGTCAGTGGAGTCCAACGCAAACCTTCCCTGAATCTGTGTTCCGCGTTTCTGACTTCGGAGCTCGTCTTTTTGAACAGCAGAGTCTCCTGCCTGTTGTCTCCTTGGAAGATCTGCTATGAAAATCCTTAATGAGCCAGGGGCAGCAAAAGTGGACCTGGAATCCTCAAAACAGTCCCCAAGGACGTAACAACTGCCACAAACCAACATCTTTATACCATCTAATTGTGTTCATGGCAAGAAGCTGCCTACTGAAGATTGGCCGTATTTGGCCGAGGACATAATATAAATTTTTTCCATATGTTGGCTGAACCTTTATGGGCCTATAATTTGATTTTCTGAAATGTAATTTGCTTTCACTTGCTGCCTTAATTCTAGATTTGCCTCACAGCAACCAATAAGTTGAGCCTTACCCTAGCCTTGTCCGAAATCTTCTCTAACCCCTCCAAGCTGGGTAAGACACTTCTCAAAGCTCCCAAAATACCCTTTGCATTTTCCTATTACTGCCTGTTCCTAGCCATAACTATCTTTATTCATCTGACTCCACTACTAGAGTGAGCTTCTTGAGGAAAGCGATATTATATTGTTTACCTCTTCCTTGCTTGGCACACGGCAGATGTTTAACAGATGCCTTTTAAATAAGTGATTAAATACATGGGTGAATACATATATGTATATATGTATGAATGAATGAATGAATGAGTGAGTGAATGAGTGAATCATGCAAGGATACAAACATCATCAAGCACAGTGGACTTTGGTACTTCTGTTGTGCTCCTAAACCCTCTCTAGGGGCAACCAATTATTAGCTGTGGGCGTTAAAAGTGATTTAGATCCCATAAAGCATGTGGTGCTCAATTTGAAAGAGAGATACCAGCTAAGCTGGTTATGAAGTAAGGTTCTGGATTCCGTGTTATGAATCCTACTTTGGGGAGATGAGTTCTGGAGAAGGTTGAGTCAAGGGAGCCTATGTTAGGGCACAGAGTCAAACAGAGGGGGTTCAGGCAGAACATTGGGCCTTGGACCCAGTGAGGTTGAGACCTGGGGTTGAGAGAGTAGGGCGGAGGCCTCAGGAAGCAGTCTGGGGGCTTATGGGGAAGGAAAGGGGTCTGGGAATTGGGAAGCCTTCTGGAGTAGAGACTTGGTTCCCAGGTGTTTGCTGGGTCATTGGAAGAGAAGTAAATGATTAGGGGTTGGGACCTCTGGAACTAGTCCAGACGCACTTGCGCTGGTGCCTGTGGGGACTGTCACAGCTGCGACCAGGTCCTGCAGAGGTACTGCCCCTCTGCCGCCCTTCTAGACAGGAGGACAAGTGCCTGCCATCACCTGCCACACTGAACACAGCAATTTCAATCCACTGAACTTAATGAAAAAGGAGTTCCCCAACCTGAAATCGAGAGTCCTCAGGCAATTATTAGGGATTTAATTCCCTGCTTTATTTACTTTCTAATGCTGAAGTTTGGCAGACTTTTTCCTTTTGCCACAGGATGAGGAATACTCGTATTACGAGAAGAACCTACCCACACACACAGTCTCTGACATCCAGCTGCTTATCCTTGAAACAATGATTCTGACACTGGAAAGAGCCTCAACATGCAAAGAGCAGATATTTGACCCTGAACACACTCTGCATATGTCATGGTCAAGTCCAAACCAGAGAAGGAAGAATGAGGTCTACTTCTTGAAAAGGACCTCCACCGAGTGAAAATAATTCTGCAGGGAGCCCTATGAAAATGGTGGGGATTTTATCCAAAAAGTAAATTATTAGGACAAGTTAAAGCAGACAGGAAGAATCATCGAGCCTCTAAGGGGCCTGTCTGTGCATGGGGAAAGTATAATTTAACACAGACCAGCGTATGTTTTCTTGTTACAGAAGAGTATTTAGTTGTCTCTGCTTGAAGATTGTCTGCATTTTCATTTTAGATAACTAATTGGGCTCTTCCCTGCTGCTGCCCGGGCTTGTGGAAGGGGGTCAGATTTTTATCCATGGTGGCTGCCTATCCTCCGATTGGTTGTTCTTCGACCCCGGTGACCTCAGACCTTGAATCATTCCTGCCACTTTTACTAGTAAGTAGCCGACCCTGTGCGTGTCTCCAGGCCTTGGCCATCCAGCCTGTTCTCTGCTTCACTTACTGCTCAGAAACCACACTGGGTTTGCTGCAGAGTGCCTGGGCTCTGACGCAGAGAAAACGGTCTTATTTCCTTACATTTTTAATGCCAAGGCATGGGCTGGTGAAAGAGCATTATGCCAGACCAATGTTATTTCCTTCTGTGCTAGAGGGGCGTGATGTTTGGCGCTGGGTGGGGGTGGGTGAGGGGTGGAGGGTGGGGTAGGCGGCCGCTGCCTGTGTGAATGTGAGTAAGGCAGTTGATTCTGTGTCATGTGATATTCTAAGCCAGAAGCTCAGATACTGGTACTTCTGTTAGCCCATTAAAAATTCCTAAACAGTGATTAGCAGTGATTCCGAATCAACTCCAGGACACCGTCAGGGGTTAGTTCTTTATCAGTGATCTAGATGAAGATATTGAAGTGTTCATTAAAGGTGAAAGGGCCCCCATTTTCTGGGAAGGGATGCCATCAACTTGAATATTAGGAATAGAAGGCAATGTGACTTAGAAAAATCAGAAATTTTGCCTATTAATAACAAAATTGGCTTTCAATCTCAGCAGAGGCAAATGCATGTTGACATCTTTAGGAGTCAGAATTAGAGACTAAAGAGTCACAAATGCAGGAAGAAGTGCTTCCATGTCAGAGGGGACCACAGAGGGAACGAGTTAGCCATGTAGTCGTATCATTAAAACAATTTGTTGTGACGCAAGGATTAACGAAAGGGAGCCATGCAAAGACAAGCCATCGTCTCTCCACACTGCGCTGCGTTATTAGCACATGGAGTGCATTTCTTAGTGATCCCACTTTTAAAGAGAAAATATTCTGGAGAAGTACAAAAATGGTGCGGGCAGCAATGAGACACGGAAGACAGTGAGAAGCGACGGCTCCTCACGCCTGAGATGCTGCTCTCGCCCTGCGTTCTGTGTCTGTTCCATGGGACGGCTCCATGGGATTGTCAGAGTTATTTTGGGGTCTGCTTGGCAGGGCCAAGTTGTACAACTTCTTCAGAACTCACTTTTCCTGAACAATGAAAAACTAGGTAAGCTGACGGGCTAAAATTAGCCACTAATTATTTGTGAAGCACCCCTCCCTCTGGCCCTCCTCCTGCTCGTCCTACTTCTCTCCGTCCCTCGCTGTGGAGACCATTTATCTTTTCAAACAACTGCAGAATCACAGCGGCACTTCCTTGGCCTGAAACTTGGGCTTCTTTTCTAGTGATTCTAGCCAATTGCAGCTCTTCACTAAAATGCTGAACTATAAATAAGGTCCGTTGCAAAGCCAAGGTTCTCAGCCAATATTCCTGACAGTTAGGTACTCCCAGAATTGCTGTTTGAAGTCAGTGGGGCAACTGAGCTGGGCTGGGTGAGGGCTGCCTCTTCCGGCTTCCCTCCACCACACCGTCTATGACGCTGTCCTGTTGTGCTGTACATCAGGGATTCCCGAACTTCAGCGTGCATTCAAGTCACCAGAGGAATCTTGCTAAAATCCAGATTCTGGTTTAGTAGGTTCAGGGTAGGGCCTGAGAGCATGTTTCTGGAATACTCCTGGGAGAAGTCAATACTACTCGTCCTGTGGAAAGTACCATCAACTCTGATAGCTGGGAAAAGGTCTTTTGATCTTGCTTTAAAATTTTTTTTATTGATTGATTTGAGAGAGAGAAAGGGAGAGAGGTTGATTTGTTGCTCCACTTATTTATGCATTCATTGGTTGATTCTTATATATGCCCTGACCAGGAATTGAACCCACAACCTTGGCATATTAGGAGGATGCTCTAACCAAGTGAGCTACCTGGCCAGGCCTCTTGATCTTTAAAAAAACAACAACAACAAAAAAAAAACGAAACAACTTTCTACTGAAGCATGGCATACATTCAGAAATGTGAACAAATCATCACAGTTGGACATAGTTCCAAAAAGTGAGCACACTTGTGTAATTAGCCCCCAGATCAAAAGTTAGACCCTGCCAGGCACCCCAGGAGCCCCCTCTTGCCCCTTCAGGGGTTCCCTTTTCCTGAAAGAAGTCGGACCCCTTTCACTTGAGCTGGTATCTACAATACTCCAACGAACACACTCACACGTGTCCCTCCACCCATGTGTGCGTGTTTCTCTAGGCAGGTAACTAGCCCCTTTCTGATTCTAATGGTGGAACTGTTGGCAGAAGCCCGAGTGCTTTGTGTCTATATTGGGACAATGCACTTTGCTCTTCTGATGTCTTTTTTCTGAGGAGTCAAAGGCTGATGAATGATTGATAAGTGCTGCTAACAGCCTTAAGTTGTTTTGCATTGTTTTCTTGTTGAGCTAAAACCGAAAAAACTGGGATCAGTGCCCCTCCCATGCTGAAGTATGTTTGTTCTTTACATAAAAATCTAAATTTAGAAACTGTGACCCTATTATTTGTTGAAGAGAAACAGGCCTGGAGTCTTGGAGAAATCTCCACTGTACTAGTTTGTAACATGGGGAGTATTTTCCTTCTTTACTTTTTTGTATAAGTTTTTTTTTTTTTTTTTTTTTTGCTTTTTTAAATGTATGGCTTTTTAAAATATGTATATATAATCTTCATTAATTCTTTTTCCATTACCACTTAGTCCCCATAGACCCCCTTCTCTGCCAGGAGTATTTTCTGAAAATGGGATGGACAAACCCTTGTCTGCATTCTCAGAGGACATATTCCTCCTATTAATTAGGGATAACAGTTTGGCAAGGACTATCTTGACTCATATATCAAGATGGAGTCTAAATAATTCTGATGGCAGAACTTTTCTGGGGATTTTCCGACTTGGGAGCTGATCAGCTGTTAGGTCTCTGTAATCGACAAAGGAGCACCCACAGACGTAGGGTTGCACAGCCCAAGATAGCAGCTTGTCTAGTTCGAACATGCTGTCTGCTTCGGCAGTGCTATTGAGGAAAGATCTACAATGAACTCGTGTCCCAGAATCTGATTTCACCAGGATCTGTAACTGTGGGTTACAGAGTCTGTTATCATCTGATTCTTTGCGGTAATAATTATTTTTAAAAAATTGAAATTTAATGTGTCTATGGTTGATTTTTGTATACGCTATTGTTTATTACTTTGCCAGGCTGTTTTTGAGGGATTTGTTTGTTGGTATGATTGCTAGTGTGTTTTTATCAGCCTCTAATTGTGATTGAATAAGGGATGGACAATCAGTTCCTTTTTAATTCAGTTAGTTTCCTTGGAGATGTGACCCAATCTAAACTATCTCAATAATTTCTAAAAAGTCTGCAGCCTTGGCAGAACCATGGCAAACTTTGATGTCCAAGTGCCCCTAAATTAAGATCTTAGCTGGTGGATATTTAAAAGTACATGATATCCAGAAGATCCGCAGTTGGTTCCAGACATCTGAGGGATTGGCGCGCAGATTAGTAACATGATACGTGGGTATGTTAAGGGCATATTAATTCAGTGTTGTCAGGAAGCTGGATTAGGGTCATGAAAATCGTTTCTGTGTATGTGTGTGATCACTTAGAGAAGGTGCTTCTGTTACTAAATGCACCCAGAGTTCATTTACTAATTTTACAAGGTCCCCTGGGTGCATATCACATGTCAGGTGCCCTGGCAGGCACCAAGGACACAGAAATGACTATGAGTAATTGCTGTCCTGGTGTGATCCACAGTCCACCTGGGAGGCAGACTTATCAGCAAGCCTTGGCAGTTGGGGTGAGAACTGTTTATGGAGTTGTGTCCTATTTGTATTGACAGCAGTTAACCCAGAACCTAACAAAGTAATTACTCAAGTGAAGAAGACATATCCTCTAATACAGGAATGTTCTTAGAAGACACACTGGTGACCGGAAAGGAATATTTACCAATGCAGCCTGGGGTGGGGTGGAAAGGCCAGAATCAGGAGAATCTTCATAGAGGAAAAATATATATTGCTGGTGTGGGACACTGATGAATAATGCCACCACCCACCTCCCGAAGATGTTCATGTCCTCATGTCCAGAACATGTGGATTATGTAAGTGCCAAAAGGGAGTTTGCAGATAGGAGTAAGTTAAAGATCTTGAGATGGGGAGAACATCCATGGGACCCTTACAAGAGGTGGCAAGAAGGTCAGAATCAGAAGGAGGTGCGAGAGAAGCAGAGGTTGGAGGGGTGCAATGCGAGCAGGGGGCCACGGCCAAGGGATGCGGGCCACCTGCTAAGGATGGAAGAGGCAAGGGGACGGGTCCTGCCCTGGAGCCTGAAGAATGAACGGGCCCCGCAGACACCTTGAGTATAGCCCAATGAGGCTGATTGGAGAAGTCTGATCTCTGTAACTGCAAGATAATCCGTTCGTATTGTGTTAAGCCACTAAGTGTGCAATAATTTGCCTACAGTAGCAAGAGGAAGGGACTGCACTGGTTCACTGTCACTGTCCGCAACACGGAGTTCCCGGTGATGGGACACACGTGGAGAGCACTCAGCCGGCTCACAGCACGTTCAGTTCCTGGATATTCTTTCTTCAGGTCCTGCTTCCGATCTCCCCCTCCCTTGGCTGTTGCTTAGGCTCAACATTACTAATAATTGCAAGCCCTTTATAACTTTCACTTTCAAGAATCTCGCTCTGACCACCACTTCCTATTTTTCCAGCACTCTCTCTAGGACCTGAATTCCAGTAATCCTTCTACTCCACTGGACCTTCCAATCCACTGATCCTACCACTTGTTCACTGTCCTTCAGCCCCTGATGACCTTGTTTCCCTCCTAACTCAACTTGGACTTCTTGGTCCATCATTATAAACCCGCCCCTGCCCACACTCTGGGCTCCCTGGCCTCTTGCTCACTTTGACATACCTGCTTGCCAAAACTCTAGCCCTGTTTACATCCAGTTTTCTGCCTGCGCACTGCCTGCACTTAGGCAGCTGAATACAACTGAAGAAAAACATAACCGTGCTGTCGATCCTCATTTAAACTCACAAGCACTGACCTCAGTAGCCCCAGAGCTGCTGGGCCTTCTGCTCCATGTCCAGAGTGCACTCCTGCGCTCACACCTTTCCCTCTCTTCCCAACATGCACTCCTCTGTGGCTCCCACTTTGCTTCTGATTTCATGGGGGACCCTCATATGCTTCTCCCACCCACCCCCACCTTCCTGCATTTCTACCCACATGCCCTTTCACTCCCCTTTGGTGATTCTGGGTGAACTGTCAGTGTTCCTGCCTCAAGCCAGCCTCTCCACCTAATGTTCTAGTCCTCGAGCTGTCTCCCCTGCTCTAGAACACTGCTCCTGACATTGTTTTTCTCATCTCCAAGGTCATTACTTCTCCCCTGAGTTTTTGACTCATTCCCACGTTATAGCAATGCCCCTTGAACACGCTGTCTATTTTTGCTGTCTCTGCCTTGGTCACAAATTTATTATAATATGTGACCAGAGGAAGTAAGTTCAATAATATGAGAAACAACCTGAGAAACGAGTCATTATGTGGTTATTCACAGGGGCAATGACACAGAAGAGCTGGATGAATGGTGCTATTGGATAGTAAGCCTGTTGTTGGGTTAAGCTTTACAGATGGGGAAAGACTCTCTGCTGAGATTGTTTCCAGAGGAGAATCAGAGTGGTGATAAATGAAATGGACGGTTTGGGCAAAGAGCATAATACGAGGCCATGTTCTGGGAGCAGAGGCATAGCGGAGACCTCTCGTATCGTCGTGTCTCACATTCTTTGGGCCCACCTTCTCGTTCTAGCCGTTGATGGGACATGGTGTTCTGGGGGTGGCTGCCTGGCACCCTGACAGTCAGCACTTCACTGGCAATGCGCAGGGGTAAGCGGGCAGCACCCCACCTCTGCTATATCGCATTTCTCTCACTTTCTGCCCTGTGGCAGGCCTGTAGGAAGCCATCCAGCCATTCTGACGCATGGCTGTGCACACCTGGCAGCGAGGTTCATTTCCTGGGGCCCTTGACCCAGGGGAGATACCTGGGTGGACAACTCTGAGACACACTTCACATGGCTCCTTAGAGAGTTCCCAGCAGGGTGGAGCCCAGTGGCCAGCTTAACAACACACCTTTGTCTGCTTTTCCTCCCTCCCTACTTACTCTTCCTGGCCTCATTCCTGCTCCTTGGGGATCACTTGCCCAAATAAATTACCTGCATACAAACCCTTATCTTAGGTTTGACTTGTTATGGAAACCCAGGCCAGGACATTTGAACCAGAAGTACCCCAAAGAGCAAAACTGTGGAGTCCTGATCTGTCACCAGTCAGGGACCCCTGCCTGGTGTTAAGTGAGGTGATAGAAACCGCTGGCTCACAGCGGCATTCTAATCATGAAGAATTTACCAGTGATGGGGTGGGCTGAGATGCAGGTAAACCCTGGGACATTGTCTTATGCCATAGTAATGGCGGCTGAATGGTATGGGAACAGCATGCATCACATGGGCGTGGAGTTGGCTGGGTCTTGTTAACCGCGTGAGAAGTCATGGAGAAGAAAGTAATAGACTCAGATGAATCAAATATCCACTGAAGACATATTGTGCAGGTCGGAGAGCCTCCATGGCGGCATTTTAAAAAGCTGTATCTCCTGCACCCCAAGGCCAGGATTTAGTTGTAAGGCTGCAGAGCTACAAGAGCTAGTGAATGCACAGCCTTGACCAGTCACTAGTGCCAAAGTTAGAGCCCTGCTAGGAATGAGGGGGCCCCTGGGACACTGAGAGGAGACATGGGGGTGGGCAAGCTAGGGGATCTTGAGCCCCCAGACTCCCCGCATTTCCTGGGTGGCAGAAGAAGCTCACTCTCCCATGCTGGAGGAAAGAAGCCTCTTCTCTCCTGGAGACCCTTCCAAGATCTCACTTGAGGCAGTTGCCTCAGAGATGAGTAATCTTTTCCAGATCTGCTCCTGCTTCCCTTCATTGCCTCGAGATTGAGCTGATGTGTACTGCCAGGAAATGGGAAGGCTTATCTAGGGGTAAATCTTGAGGGAGTTGGGCTGGGGAGGGCAGGATCTAAGGCTGCCTGGGTGAGAATTCATTGATGTGAGAGCATTCTATAAATAAGAGTCCCATGCCCTGGCTGGGACATCCAGATCAGCCCTCATATGTGCTGGGCTTGCTCCATAAACTCTAAACATGACGATGACCTGCAGTAAACAAGGTAGAGATGCCGGAACCATCTCGCAGAGTATTGAGGAGGAGGTTAAGAGGCTGAAGGAGATGATGATATAAGAATGGATTTATTATGTGATACAGAGAGCCCGTTCCTGACCTTGAAGTCCAAGGGACAGTCCCTCCACTGAAGCAATAGCATGTGCGAAGGGGTGGGCCACCAGTGTCATTGAGAAGAGTAATGACAGTTGTTCCCATGGAGCAGAGGTAACCTGGGAGATGGTGCCATGGCACTGGGTGCTCTGGTCTCAGTGGGGACGGGCTGAGAGAGTTCTGGACAAGCAGAGCCCCGGTGGCAGCACTTCACAGGCAACATCGAGGTGGATGCATCAGAAACGGGCAGCAAGGTGAGAATCTCAACTCGGATGCCTTCTTTTCCAAAGTTTTGTGACAATGGCAAATACATAGACCACAGTGATGCTAGGGAGACAAGGTAGCTAAAGTAACACAGATACTAGTTTACTTACATAACCAGCCAAACTCGAGAGCGTGGTGAGCACAAGGCGAACATCAACTGCAGAAGTGGAGAATCGTGACCCCCACCCAGTTTCTGTATCTGAGCCAGTTCCCACCCCAGAGGACACTGTCTGAAGGATCAGCAGGGTCCAGTTGAGGAAGAACTCCACGGAGCCACTTATAGGAGTGCACGGTTATGACTTCCCCCATTCCTTTTTCTAAAGGGACCCGTGGTTGTGCACTGGAATAAGTAGAGGGAAAAGGGGAATGGCCTGGGGCTTTTGAGGGCCGCTGGATATAGGGAACTCAGAACAGTCCCACAACCCCCCAGTTATAGTAAAAACTTCTGGTGCTCAGGCAGTAATTGGATTCCTGTCCAAGTCCATCTTGTGGTGGATCCAGTGAGTCTGCAGACCCATCTGTGGTTATTGTTTCAGTCCCCAAGTGCATGATGGGGATGAATATACTCAACTGCAAGCAGAAAGCTATCCTACCCTTACATAGGATACCTGATCCATGGAGTAAGAGATAATATGGTAGAAAGAGCCCAGTGGAGATCCTTAAAACTTCCCTCCTCCAGCTAAGACAGTAAATCAGAAGCAAGAACATATCTCCAGAAGAACTGTGGAGATAGGCAACGGGATGCAGGGGAAGCAACCTGTTCCCATCAATTCACCTGCATGGTCCTTGTGAAAACCGGAAGGATCAGGGCAGGTGGTGGCTGGGGCTACCCGGGTACGGCTATTGAGCCAGGTGCTGAAGCTTTACTGGAATATGTTAGCATACTCCCCCGTACTTGGAGTGCAACTGTTGATGTGGTGAATGTGATCTTTCTATTGCCACCAGTAAAGAAAATATCAAACCTCTTTGCTTTTACAGGGCAGCAGGATACACAGAGTCATTGCATTGCCACAAAGCTGTGCTAACTCTTTCTCTTTCTATGACAACAGGGACCTTGACCATTTCAACTCTGTGAAAGCAGAACATCAGGCTGGTCTGTTGAATGAATGACATCATGCTCATTTTGATTCAGGGAGCTGGCATGGATGTGAACTTTGGATGTGCTAGTGTGAAGGGCTGGGAGGTAGACACCACAAGGATTCACAGATGAAAGTAGGCATAATTGCAAGCTCTGATAATTTACAGTGATCTTCCACAGAGGTCAGGTCCCAAGGCTGTGAGAGTCGTCTGTAATACCCTTTCACGTGTTTCCTGAGGGACCTCCTGGTTTTTAGGTAGGCCCACATCGCTGCTGTAACTAAGGACCAGGAGTGAGAGGCAACAGAAAGGTCTTAGCAGGAGAGATTCGTTGGTGTGGTTTTGTGCCTCATTTTCTAGGAGCAACGTGTCATCTTGTTGGCACTGTCAGGAAACCCGAATTTCATGGGTTCCTTCGAAGTAGACAAGTAGCCACTCCTAATGTTGGGAGGAACAAGCTCCCCCCCCCAAAAAAAAAGTGCATTAAACAATAATGGGAGTGTAATCAGGAGTGAACACGGGCATGTGGGATGGAGGAGAATGCTAGAGTCAGCACAGAGGAGGCAGAGGATCCCAGGAAAGCAGTGACACTTGAAGGAGGGGAGGGAGGGGAAGCGAAGCAGCAGCACAAAAGTAAGCAGAGCAGGTGGACCAAGAGCCAGCGAGTGTGGATGAGAGGAAAAGCATGGATAGGAAAGAGGGAGCAGCAGAGTCCTGACAAGCTGAAATGGAAGAACAGGAGAATAAACGGACATGAGTCAGTTTGGAAGGGCAGACTCATGAGTCTATAGGAAAGAAAACAAAGCCGAGTGACACAAGAGACTGATCTCATTAAAAAAATTATCGGTGCCTTGCATTTAGGAAACACGATCACAGAATTCTCCTAAAAACTGTTGTCAGCAGCAACTTTTATCACTTTTTTTGAAAAAGAAAAATTATGCTTGTTCACTTTAGACATTTTGTAAAATATAAATTAGTATTAAAAAATCACATTCGTAATTCTACCACTCAGAGATTAATACCATCAACGTTTTGATGTTTACTGTCCAGGGGTTTGGTGAGCATGTATTCTATTTTAATAAAAATAGGATCAAGCTGCGTAAGGCAATTTCTTTTAAAAATGAATCGCTTTCATCTGTGAGAACACCAGTGCTTCCCTCAAGTCACAGTCAATTTCTAAAGAGACCGCCATGAACGATAGAAAATCTCTTCTGGGATTATTTTTTATTTGAATCCTCAGCATCCTATTTTCTTCTGGAATGTGCTGTGCCCCTGTATGAAGCCAGGGCCAGGTCGGGCTCAGCCTGGCTTTTCTTCCCCTGCAGAACTCCACAGCCTCCCTCGTGTGACATTATCGGTAGCTTGCTACAGCTGACCCACATATTTAATTTATTTTTATGGAGACTTTTTCTGGAACAATAAAAAAAAATGTTCTGGGATATCTTCCACAAGGAAAGGAAGGACTCTCAGTCTTGGAGAACAGCAGGGCACCATGGCCCCAATATCACAGTGGCGATACTGTAAGCGAGTCTGGGGCTTCCAGCCTGTGCCCTCAACTCTGGTCCTCTTTAAGCCTAGAAAGAGTAGCTGAATCGGTTTATGAGGCCAGCTAATCAAGGGGTGTACATGATGACTCCACATCATCTTGCCTTCTCATGAACCATGAGATTTGGGGCAAGTCTCTTACATTATCTGAGCCTCAGTTTTCTTTCAACAGTTAATAGGAATAATACCTACGCCAGGAAATAGTGGCAAGGCTGAAAAAGACTAAATGGGTAAAGAACAGGCATTTCGGGACTTCCCACCAAGATAGAGGCATAGCTGGACACGCTGTGCCTCCTCTCCCAACCAAGATTAAGGACAAGAAAAGTATAGAACCAAAAAAAGGAAAACCCAACCAGGACAAAGAGAAAATTGAATTGTGCGGGAGTCCGACAACGATGATTCACCCAGACCAGTAAGAGGGGTGGAGTCAGTGGCTGGCGGAGTAGGACCCGGCAGGATAAGCTGGTGGTGGTCCCGGGCACTCAGTCACTCCAGGCACACAGGCGGCCAAGCAGACCGCAGGCACACATTCGCGCACAGATAAACCATGTGAAAAATGGGCAGCAAGACAGACTGCGTGACGCGGGGCCCCAGCGCTGGGAAGCAAAGCCTAAAAGCACCCATTGAAAATAGTTGTAGGGGCTGAGGTGCCGGGAGGGAGTCCCAGCCTCACAGGAGAGTTCGATGGGGAGACCCATGGAGTCCTGGAGCATGCGCAGGCCCACCCACCCGGGAATCAGCACCAGAGGGGTCCAGTTTGCTTGGGGGAAGCAGCGGAAGTGACTGAAATCTGGCAGAGAGTGAAGCAAGTGCCACTGTTCCCTCTCGGACCCCACCCCCACATCCAGCATCACAACCAGCAACTGGGCTGCCCCACCCTGGTGAACGCCTAAGGCTCCGCCCCTTACCACGTATCAGCCGTGATCAGACAAAAACAGAAAAACCAAAACCAAGGATGGCTCAAAAGGGAGAACAGACTGGGGCCCCAGAGCTAATTCATCTGAGCGACCAGGAGGTGGTCAACCTATCAGATGCAGAGCTCATAGCACTGGTAGCTAACCTATCAGAAGCACAGTTCAAAGCTCTGGTGGTTAGGAAGCTCACAGAATTGGTTGATTTTGGTCACAAATTAGAGGAACAAATGAAGGCTACAATAAGTGAAATGAAGAAAAATGCACAGGGAACCAATAGTGATGGGAGGAAAACTGGGACTCAAGTCAATGGAGTGGACCAGAAGGAAGAAAGAAACAACCAAACAGAGAAGAAGGAAGAAACAAGAATTCAAAAAATGAGGAGAGGCTTAGGAACCTCCAGGACATCTTTAAACGTCCCAACATCTGAATTATAGGGGTACCAGAAGGGGAAGGGGAAGAGCAACAAGTGGAAAACTGATTTGAACAAATAATAAAGGAGAACTTCCCCAATCTCGCAAAGGAAATAGACTTCCAGGAAGTCCAGGAATCTCAGAGTCTCCCAAAGAGGTTGGACCCAAGGAGGAACACACCAAGGCACATCATCATTACATTCTCCAAGATTAAAGTGAAGGAAAGAATTCTAGAAGCAGCAAGGGATGAGGGCACAGTCACGTACAAAGGAGTTCCCATCAGACTGTCAGCTGATGTCTAAAAAGAGACCTTACAGGCAAGAAGGGGCTGGGAAGAAGTATTCCAGGTCATGAAAGTCAAGGACCTGCATCCAGGATTGCTCTATCCAACAAAGTTGTCATTTAGAATGGAAGAGAAGATAAAGCACTTCTAAGATAAGGTCATTAAAGGAGTTCATCATTACCAAGCCCTTATCATATGAAATGTTAAAGGGACTTATCTAAGAAAAAGAAGATCAAAAATATGAACAGTAAAAAGACAGCAAACTCACAGATATTAACAACCATACCTAAAACAAAAGCAAACTAAGCAAACAAGTAGACCAGGAGCAGGAACACAGAAATGGAGATCACATGGAGGGTTAGCAACAGGGGAGTGGGAGGAGGAGAGAGGGGGAAAAGGTACAGAGAATAAGTAGCATAGATGGTGGGTAGAAAATAGACAGGGGGAGGGCAAGAATAGTGTGGGAGAAGTAGAAGCTAAAGAACTTATGAAACATGGCCATGAACTAAGGTGGGGAATGTGGGTGGGAGGGGTTGTGAAGGGTGGAGGGGAATGATGGAGGAGAAATGGGATAATTGTAATAGCATAATCAATAAAATATAATTAAAAAAACAGGCATATCTGTAATATGTGCTAAACGACTCATTCCACAAACTTGCTCACGCAAAGTAAGAGGGTTTGTGGAGAAACAGGGTTGGGGTATGTTGCTCAAAATCTGTGCAACTTTGTAACCAAAGCCCCAGCAATGACAGTAACAACACCTGTCCTAATAAAATACTGTCACAACTAAACTTCTCCTCTAAAAGGAAATGTTAAGTAAATATAAGACTTGCCTTTAAGAAAAGGTGATGGGTGCTTGATGGAAGAGGGAGCAGGTAAGGGTGGATGCTGCCCAGTGATGGAGATGAGGGCAAAACGCACCAAGATCCAGGAAAACGTCCCAGTGAGCACTTCCAAGGAGGAGAAAGGGGATGAATAGGCACCATGTTAAGCACTGGATTACTTCATGACTTCCTGTGGTTTTCTAAAGCTTATTAAGTGCTGTGCATTGAACTGTAAAATATTAAGTGTGCATTGAGCTGCAAAATACTGACAGGCTGGGGAAAATCACAGGAATCAAAGTGATCTTGATTATATTGCTATCCCCCTAGTTACCATCTGTGTATGAACTAATTTGCATTGTGTCATACATAGATGCTGGAGCAAAACAGACCATACCTAATGTGGTGGCTGGCTTGCAGTAAACACTCCTTAAATGATTGGGAAGTCATCTTCATCACCATTATCATACTCATCATTAAATAATCCTCGTATCTACTAATCCCCACTGCTCAGAACTTCAGAATAGAGAAGAAAGTTAGTAAACAGAACCAGCATGCATGGGGTCAAAAGGGAAACCCATCCTAAAGCAAGATGCTGACCCCAGCCAGAGGCTTGAGAATGTTCCTGCTTAAAACAAGAATTGGTTCTAGGATGTTGTTGGTGGTTTGAGTTCCAGTTGACCATAACGTGTGAGAATAGAACCAGATGGCTTTGGGGATATCCATGTGGAGATCTGAAATTTGTCATTTCCATCATGACAAAATGGTATTGGGGAGCTTATCTGGGGTTCAAATGATGAGGCTCTTCTGATTTTATTTTCACCGATTATCTACTGCAGTGGAATTGTAGTAAGGGTAAACCAAGTTTAATGTCTTTTCTAGGAAGCTTCAGGTTTAATCCTTATTGTGAAAGGTCATGGAAAAATAGAGAGCTCATGTTTCACCTGGAACTGACCTTTACATAAGGGCCACCAGTGTTCCTTTGCTTTTGCAACAGGCTCCTGTCCTGCTTCATTATTAGACAGAAACGTGTGGGCAGAGGCAATAATGATTTGAATGGAATAGCAATACTTCATATAGAATCTTCTTCAAATGGTAGTAAGAGCCTCAATCTCAGAATCCACTTAGTGCCACATCAGCTCGACTGGGCTTTGGCCGACATAAACCCTTATCCCGGGCTGCCCTGGAGAGGCACAATGGCGCAGTTGGTGGCAGGTTGAAAAGACAAAACTTAGAATGGTACTCGTCTTTATACAACTGTCCATAAATGGTGTAACTGACATGGGAGTCCAACCTGTGGCCCAGGGGCCACGTGTGGCCCAGGAGGGCTGTGAATGTGGCCCAACACAAAATCGTACATTTACTTAAAACAAGAGATCTTTTTTGTGATTATGTGTCGCAATGTACTTAACATGTGGCCCAAGACAGCTCTTCTTCCGATGTGGCCCAGAGACATCAAAAGGCTGGACGCCCCTGGACTGTAACACAGCCGTGTTATGAATTTAGACATTCAAGAACCAGGAAATTCCAGAGTTAAGGTCCTTATGTTGATTCAGCTATACAGCACATTTAACATGCCTGTTATATGCCCTAAAAATACAAACCATAACATGTTATGATATTCTAAAGCATTCAAGAGAAAGTGGGTAGAACCTCCTATGGCTGAGAAGATCAAATGAATACTGCCATGAAAATCTTTGGAATTCCTTATGCTTTGATCATCTGTGTTCCTAAAGCATATGCTTCATGACTATAGATTTTTTTTCTGGGTTAAGGTAGAAGGTTTTCCAAAAGAAAAAGTGATCATTTTGCTAAAGGCAAGTCCCTAAATTACAATTTTTTGAATCAGGAAGCCTTAAGTCAAAGTTCTTCCAAAAACCCATAAAATGTTCTATTTTGTGCTTCTTCTTAAATACATTTAAAAATTTTTTATGACTTTAGATTGGCTTGATTTTTCCCTTCCTCCATTGGGAGTACATTCCTGCCAAGTTGGAAGTGTCTAACAATCATTTTTTGAATGACATAAATGCAAAAAAATCCCAACTGTCTGTCTGCAATAGGAAAAATGATATTTCTTTCACCATTGTTTTACTGCAGGCTTATGAAGCTATTTTTATAAAACTATGTTTTTTTCATGTGGGGGAAAAGTTCAGTAGAAATATGTTGACTTAAAACCCAAAGCAAATTTTTTCTAGGAAGGTCTTCAGTAAATGAGTGGCATAGTATAGTGTTAAATACTACTTTTGATATAATTACTTAAACACCATTCCTTTTTTTGGTTTTAATTCCCACTTGAGTGATGTGGTCAAGGTGACTGTTCTTTCTAAAATTTTTTTCCCCTTCAAAGTAAAATTGACTATAGGTTTTTGAAGTAGACTACAGTACCTTATTTGTTGGCTGAGCAAGATTTCCCAACACCTTTCTTTGGCTAACATTTCCTGCCCTAGCTGTTCTTTCCTGGGGCTTCTTTATTCGGAGGCCAGGGAGGAACAGGAGGGGAGCTGGCTATCTTCTCCGCCAGGAGCAGAAACCTGTCTTCAGGAGAAAAGGATAAAATCCAGCAGAGACGGAGAGTAATGAGCAACCTACAGGCTGAGGGTGGAGGGTGGAGGGTGGAGCCAGGGTGAGCACTCTTGAGGGAGAGAGGACCCCGAGACATTCCTCGTCTTCTTTCCAGTCCCAGGAGCCCAGGTCCCCTAGTTCTAGATCAATCCCTTTGATCTTATTAATTCTGAGCCTCATGAACTGGGATGTTCCTTTTTATGCTAAAGCTAAATATATAGTTAGATTTCTGACATTTGCAACCCAAAGGGTCATAATAATGTCCTCGTTGAATCTATTGTATGGGGGTTGGTATAGGACAATGGGTCTCAACCTTGAGCCTGCCCATAATCACCTGGAGGGCTGCGGTGCCCCATTGTCAGAGTTTCTGATTCATTCAATCTGGAGGCCTGGGAATTTGCATTTCTAAAAGTTCCCAGGAGATGCTAATGCTGGAGGTCCAAGGACCACACGTTCAGAAACACTGGTGGAAAGGGTTAACATAGACCTGTACTCAGCCACAGCTCCTGTGTAAGGAACAGCCTGCCTCACTAAGCCATGAAAATATGCAAGGAGCAGCTGGGTGAAGATTTTCAGAAGAGAGTTTGCATTGTGTGAAAAGTTATATTAAACCTCTAGGTCCCTTCTAGTAATCTTTTATGATTCTTTTACAATTCTTCTAGGTGGGTGCAAGTTGAGAACAGGGAACACACCATCTGTTTTTTCCAAGTAATGGAGAAACAGAGGAAAACAGTATGTGTTCTGGCCACAAATTCAGACCTGCTCAGCAAGGCAAACACCATAGTGTGTTTCCGTGTTGACTCAGAAATATCCATTGCCATTGTTTATGAAGTTCTGTAGTAAATCAGTAAACACTAATTTAGCTCCTACCCAAGGTTGCTAATAAAGCATTTTATTATGTCCTCACTCCCTAAACCCAATGTAACAAGTCTACAAATTATATACGTATATAACTATGGCCAGAGTTTATTTTATAATGTACTAAACATTTTAACTTGAGGAGCAAGCAATTTCACCAGCTCTAGGGTTTCAGTTCTGACGCTAATGCCAATAGCTAAAGCTGGTGGTCAGTCCACTAGAAATACATTGTGTGGGGAACAAAATCCTTTATTTTCTCTTTTAATTTTTGAAAAAGAACCAATTATATTGGAGAAATATGATAGTGAAAATATTATAGCTTTACTGGGCATCACTGTACTTTCATTGGTGAGGCAACCACCTCCCAGGATTATTTCTTTATTTCCAGCACAGGGCATTGTCTATTTTTGAACCGGACACCCACGCTCACGTGCAGCTGGTAAATCCAGGACACACACACCAATTCTTGCAATGCCTGTCATGTACTGTTGCTATATGTTCAATATCACCTCTGAATAACCAATTTTTAGAAACCATTCTCAAAGGCACAAACCTCAGCAGTAATTCCTTGATAAAGAAATTAAACAGTATAGGTTTTTTAGTTGTCTTTTGAGATTTTGAAAATTTAGCCATGCTTTATTAGTCTTAAGATATTTTTTAAAAAGAAACTGGCAAATCAATAAATATCAATATTGCATGCTTTGGGAATTATATGAATAAATATATACTATATGGATCTGGCACTTGCTAGACTCGTCACTTTGGGGGAATCTTAAAATTCCCCAAACTCCCAAAAGCTCGGTCTTCTCATCTGTAAAATGCAGAGATGAGATTGGGTGTTTTTTACATTCCTGTCAAAGAAAACATTCTAGCGTCTTCTGGTCGTGGGATAGCAGAATGACTCATTTACAGTTTTCTGTAAACACATCTCAGTTTATTGAAGTTGCTAGCATTCAGGAGTTGAATCATTCCATGCCTTTGTTTAGGAAAGAGAGACACTGAGAAAATGATCGGTATATGACTAAACTCTGCAGGGAAAGGTTATCTCGTGACAGGAGAAGACTTGAAACTCCAGAACTAGGGAATGAGCTGTGTGTCAGAATTGTGGGCGTGTGGAAGTACGATCCAAGGAGGAAGACCGATACCACCCTTCACTCATGATCTCCCCTCCCCCCAAGCAGGGCATCGCTGTAATCGATTGGTGGATTTCACAGTATGCTCTGCAGTAGCTACATTGTTGACTCTTACATATGGGTAAATGGAAATCAAAGGAGAAAGTAATTTTTCCAGGTTTAAATCAGATTTAAAAGCTTGAAATTTAGGGGGTAGATTTATAATCACATGAAGATACTGTAGAATTAAAGTGCAGAGATAGATAGAGAGGAGGCTCACAGCTCTGGTGGGGGGACGTTAGGGGGTGGAGGGATTGAGCAAAAAGAGAAAGAACTCATGGACATGGACAGCAGTGTAGTGATTTCCAGTGAAAGTGGGGTGGTGGAGGTTGAAGAGGGTATGGGGGGATAAATGGTAGTGGAAAAAATACAATAAAATAAACTAGTTTAAAAATAAATTGTAGAGTGGGAATATTAGCCATGTCTTTCTATTAATGTGAGAACTAAATAACTTTAAAGATAATAATTGCTGGGGAACATCTATATAATCACTGTTTACAAAAGAAACCGTCCAAAGTGCTATGCCAGCTCACTTCCAACTGCTGTCGAAATCAAAAAACCAACCCAAAATCACTAATGAAATTTGGTG
Source organism: Anoura caudifer (assembly GCA_004027475.1). NCBI lineage: Eukaryota > Metazoa > Chordata > Mammalia > Chiroptera > Phyllostomidae > Anoura > Anoura caudifer. Next base: position 100,392 of record PVKU01003063.1, on the reverse strand, counting down.
TGGTTCAGTATAAATCAGCACAACTTGTGTGAGCACAGTTACAACAAGGGATGGGTTGTGTGTCAGCAAATACAAGATATTAAAGATTTTGTGCGAAGGACTGTCTCTATAGACTCAGTCAGAATTTCCTGGTTTGAAAGGGATTAACCAAACTCAATAAAAGAAAAGCCAAAGAAAACATACACTTTATCTGTGGAGAAAGTAGAAAATGCTTAAATTTCCCCTGATGATAGCATAAGGCTGCAGGACAAGCAGGTCCTTGGGAGGATCAGCTCTCACATATTCACTTCATAATATAAAACACACAGTCTCCCACTCTGCTGAGCCTGCTGGCATAACTCACTGCAGACAAAAGAAATACATCCTTTGGCAACTTTTGGCTCACCATCCGGAGAGTCTGCTGTTTGATATTTTAATAAAACAGTGAAGCTTGATATTGTATTTCTCCTGAGCCTAAGTATCCCAAGAATGCACGGAGAGAAAATAAATAAGAATATGATTGTAGTGGAGAAATTGAAACAAATGTGAAGACAGAGGAACATCAAAGTAGGGGAAAAAAGCAGAGTCGTTTCACATACTAAACATTTTAAGTGACTGGGTATTAATGATAGGTGGGCATTAATTTGGGAGATCATACATCTATAAATCTATAATATAACCAAGAGTCTTTGTCTTAAAATAGATTATTAAAATGTGCTTGGATGTAATATGTTGTCATGTTTAGAAACAGATCAATGCAATCATTGTGGCTATGACAACTGTTTCAATAAACCCTAGAGTTTGAGCAAGAAGACAAGGCTAGAAGAAAGGAAACCAGACTGGACAGGTGGGAAGAGTTTCAGCAGACTGTGCCTGTCGCATATTGGATGGCCAGGAAAATGGAACTTGAAATGGGGCTCTGTAGGCTTTTATCCACACTTGGGAGCACTGAAATCTATTATCTTTAAGTCTTCCCAAAGAATGTAGTTGTATTGGTGTTAAATTTTCTTATATTCTGTATTTTTTTACAAGCAAAAGTTTATTTCAAAAAGTTGTATAGGCAGGAAAAGTGAGCCAATGGGCTGCATAGGCTCAGGAAACAAGTTACAGGGGCAAAAGAAGGGCCCTTGGAGCTTAGGGGGGTAGAGAGAGAGACAGGAAGGGAGCGAGCATGAGCTGGGGAAAGAAGGGGGTGGGGAAAGGCATGGGGAACTGCCCCTCCTAGGGTTATGTAATTCCTAGAGATAGTTAATAATTTGCCTGCCAGCATACCTTTGATATGCAAGCCACACTCCCCAGGCCTTTACAGTCCTCAGTCCACCTTGTCCTTGCTGCACACCCTCACTTAGAGCTTTAGTGATGCTGTGACTGCGATGTTAACAGTGGGCTGTTTTGGATTGCCCAGCAACCTTTCCAATTCCTTTGAAAAACGATAAATTAGTTCTCCCTCCCCCATTAGTCCCTGGTTAGGTGCCATGCCTTTCTCTGTCCAGTGGATGGACATGTGATCAAACCAGGTCAGCCAGACATCGTTTCCCTGAATTGTGGTTCTTGCATCATTTTATACAAGGATCAAAAATATTGGAGCTGATTTATCCTGTCACTTGCACTTGGAAGAAATGGCCATTTGTTCTTTTTTAAAAAAAATATATTTTATTGATTATGCTATTACAGTTGTCCCATTTCTTCCCCATCATTCCCCTCTACCCTGCACACCCCCTCCCACCCACATTCCCCCCCTTTAGTTCATGTCCATGTGTCGTAAGTTCTTTAGCTTCTACATTTCCCACGCTATTCTTGCCTTTCCCCTATCTATTTTCTACCCACCATCTATGCTACTTATTCTCTGTACCTTTTCCCCCTCTCTCCTCCTCCCACTCCCCTGTTGCTAACACTCTATGTGATCTCCATTTCTGTGTTTCTGTTCCTGTTCTAGCTGTTTGCTTAGTTTGCTTTTGTTTTAGGTGTGGTTGTTAATATCTGTGAGTCTGCTGTCTTTTTTACTGTCCTATTTTTGATCTTCTTTTTCTTAGATAAGTCCCTTTAACATTTCATATAATAAGAGCTTGGTGATGATGAACTCCTTGAACTTGACCTTATCTGAGAAGAACTTTATCTTCCCTTCCATTCTAAATGACAGCTTTGCTGGATAGCGCAATCTTGGATGTAGGTCCTTGACTTCCATGATTTGGAATACCTCTTTCCAGCCCCTTCTTGCCTGTAAGGTCTCTTTTGAGAAATCAGCTGACAGTCTGATGGGAACTCCTTTGCAGGTGACTGCCCCCTTATCCCTTGCTGCTTCTAGAATTCTCTCCTTCATTTTAATCTTGGCTAATGGAATTATGATGTGCCTTGGTGTGTTCCTCCTTGGGTCCAACTTCTTTGGGACTCTCTGAGCTTCCTGGACTTCCTGGAAGTCTATTTCCTGGACTTCCTGGAAGTCTATTTCCTTTGCCAGATTGGGGAAGTTCTCCTTTATTATTTGTTCAAATAAGTTTTCCACTTGTTGCTCTTCCCCTTTCCCTTCTGGTACCCCTATAATTCGGATGTTGGGATGTTTAAAGATGTCCTGGAGGTTCCTAAGCTTCTTCTCATTTTTTTGAATTCTTGTTTTTTCATTCTTTTCTGTTTGTTTCTTTGTTCCTTCAGGTCCACTCCATTGATTTGAGTCCCAGTTTTCCTCCTATCACTATTGGTTCCCTGTGCATTTTTCTTCATTTCACTTATTGTAGCCTTTATTTTTTTCATCTAATTTGTGAGCAAAATTAACCAATTCTGTGAGCATCCTGACCACCAGTGCTTTGAACTGTGCATCTGATAGGTTGGCTATCTCTTGGTCGCTTAGATGAATTGGCTCTGGTGCTTTGATTTGTTATCCGGTTTGAGCCTTTTTTTTTTTTTTTTTTTTTTTTTTTTTTTTTTTTTTTTTTTTTTTTTTTTTTTTTTTTTTTTTTTTTTTTTTTTTTTTGGTGTGGTATGGCTGTTATGTAGTGAGGGGTGGAGCCTTAGGTGTTCCCCAGGGCAGGGCAGCCCAGTCACTGGGTAGTGATGCTATATGTGGGGGTGGGGTCTGAGAGGGAACAATGGCGATTGCTCCGCTCTCTCTTGGATTCCAGTCCCTTCCACCGCTTCCCCTTCGCCTGGATTATCTGTGCGCAAATGTGGGACCACCTGGTCAGCCAGCCGCTTTGAGTGGCCTCACTGGGTCTGCCCGTTGCTACCTCGTGCCTGAGGTCCACTAGTTGCCGCCTGTGCGCCTGGGATCTGCCAGCCACTGTGTGCAAGCCCAGTCTGCCAACCTCCACTTTTTCCTGCCATGACTCTGCCCCTCTTACCAGTCTGGATGAATGGTATTTGGACCTCCGTACAGTTCAATTTTCTATCAGTTCTGCATGTTTTCTTGTTTCGAAATCTTTGTCCTTAATTTTGGTTGTGCGAGGAGGCACAGTGTGTCCACCTATGCCTCCATCTTGGCCGGAAGTTGGCGGTTGGTTCTTGATGCCTAGATCCTACAGCAGTCCTGGCGGTTCTGCCTTTCCTTTGATTTCATGAGTTATCTCTTAAGCTTCCAGCAAAGTCATTCAGTTAGAGTTGGTTTCTATAGCTTGAACCATAAAATTCCAGCCCAGGCTCATGAATACAGTGTATAGAGATAATTTATACAAACTTGGCTGTTCAAGTAAATTCACAGGGATTCCTGGAAGTTCAGGATGTGTTAAGAGAGTTTGTGCATGAAAGCATTTTTAAAAATTGTTCACTGGTATACATGGCATGGGCTTCTAGTCTTCTCACTAGTCTTCTTCTTCACCCCACCCTTTACTGTACACCGAAGGCCAGGTTTTGGTACAGACATACAGGCTTAAGGGCAATTGGTTGGGCACTATATATTTCAGTGGGTGGGATCGGTGTGCTGAGCTGGAATGTGTGGTGTACAAGCATGAGTTGGTTCTTCTTTGGACCCTTCCCTCTAGAAAGCTAGACAGTGAGATAAAGCCTGACTCTCCCTCCTCAGAGCAGGGACTCGCCCAGGGAGCTCTCATCTCTCACCCAAGGGTGAGGCGGCCGGCGTCAATGAGCACCCACTCACTTCTTTTTCTCACCACCATCTCTGTTGCTGTCTGTCCCTTTGCATCTTTTGCCTCATGTCTGGTGGATGTGACCTGCCCATGCAGAGGAATGAAAACATCTGAGACTCAGGTGTAGGCTTCCAGTGCAAAAACATGAAAAAACTCAAGAAAAGCCAACTGGTCATATAATGAGAATGTAATAGAAGTGATGGATTTGGAAACAGAAGCATTAACTTCAAAGTCATGGTCATGGCTATGTATCTTACCACCCTTGGTCCTAGGCCTCAGGTAAGTTTCTTATGCTTTTGACTTTTACTTTCATAATTAGCAAAGTAGGCACAACCGTCCTGGTCCATTTGAGACTTGCTATGAGCTAATCACATATCCCTCAAAGCAGATTAAATATATATACAAAGTACTATCACCTGAGGAGAATAAATTTTTTAAGAAGAACAGCTTAGTGAATATATCACCTAAGACATGAATGTCCCCAAATAAAAGTATTATTGAAGAAATAATCAGGTAAGAACACAAATGGTCAAACTGAATGAATGGTAAAATATTAACTACTGTAAAAAATTTAGTCTTGTGTTTACACAGAAGCCTGAAGAGAAATACGAATTGATAAAACTTAGAATAGGTGTAAGAGAGAGGCACTAACAAAGTATCCAGCACAGCTAACAGCTAACAGTAGTTTCCAGACAGACTTGCTTAGCCACCCGTCAGATGGTAACCTTTTTTCTGAAATAAAATGAATAAATTATTTGTCCATGCCACCAAATTTCATGTATATTTCTTGATATAGGTGTACTTCATATACATAAATATTTGTATTCTGATATTTAAAAATATTTATGAAAAATATAAAATTTACTTTCTTAATCAATTTTTAATTTATTTTATGCTTTCTCCACCATTTATCCCCCCTATATCCTCTTCCACCTCCACCCTGCACCTCTTAACCATTTTGAAGTGTTCGGTTTAATAGCATTAAGTATATTCACAGTACATTGTGGTGAGCCCTGACTGGTGCAGCTCAGCTGGTTGGGCGTGGTCCTGCAAAGTGAAAGTTTGCCTGTTGGACTCCCGGGTAGTAGCAAGAGGCAACTGATCGATGTTTTTCTCCCTCTTTTCTCCCTACCCTCCTCTCTGAGAATAATAAATAAAATCTTTAAGTAATACATTCTGGTTATTTTTAGAAAATTAATGACAGATGAAATTTTACAAAAGTGAGAGTATCAGAAAAACATTTTAAAGTCTCTGGGTGAGTACATGGGAGCTTAAGACCTTCAACTGCTCTGTCAAAAATGTGGCCACACTGTGACTCTTATTTTGTAGGAGGACTGTCCCTGGGAATGTTTACACGGAGGCTGCATGACTCCTGAGTTGGGTAAGATAATGATTTTTCCAGTTCAGAAATTTCACTGCTTGCTGCTTTGAATCCTGTTCCTGCGTTCCATGATTACGTCCTCAGCCCCGGGTCTGTGCCAGCACACTGTTAGGGACCGGAGCACCAGGCCGAATGAGAGCAGTCCGGTGGGACCGTGGGCCCTCCGACTACCTCACTGTGGTTCCCTTTTACAGTCCGGCTTTGTTCTGGCAGACAGCACTGTTAAGCTGGCGAGGTTTCTCTTCGTTTTGTCACCATGGACTTTGGTATCAGACGGGCTGGGTCCCAGTTCGAGCTCTGCCACTTGCTTTCTACACCTGTTTCCTCATCTGGGCATAATAAGGCTGCCTAACTCACAGGGGTATTGCGAGGATCAAAGGATAATGTGAGAAAAATGTTCAGGACAGACTCCCCACTAAACGTTCCCTTTGATTTTTCCATTCTCACTGCCCTTATGGAGTGTCCCGTACACAGACCTTTTCTTCATCCTTCTACCTGTCACAAAGTATCAGAAAAAAATCACGTACCTGTCATTCACTTCCCTTAGCCCTGGCTCTTCCAGGTAAGGTAGTTCAAATCTATAGAAATGTGTTAACAAGTCTAACTTCATGTTACTTGTCTCAAGTTATGCCCTTAACAGGAGCTTGCTTTCTTGAAAGGTTACTTTTCCCCCACTGAGACTGGTATAGATATTAAGTACTTTTAAATGTCTTTTTATTGGTTATTATGAGAAGTTAAGGGAAGTGAAGACAGTGGGAAGGTGAGTGAGAAAAAAGGGGACAGAGATGGGAGAAGGCTGGAAAGGAAAAAGGATGATGAAGAGGGAGGGAAGGTAGGCAGTGGAAGGAAGAAGACGTTGGCAAACAGAACTGGCTATGGAAAGACACATTAACAAAGATTGCAGTGAGCATAAAGTAGAAACAGAGGGAGAGAGGAAGATAGGTGGTGAGAGAATTGTTTGTATTCTCAAAGTTCGCAGAGACTGGAAGGATCGAGCACGCTGTCAGGCATGAGGTCAGCACTCAGTCAGTATGTACGCTGAATGGGGGAGAGCGTGGAAAGAGACGGTCGGTAGCCTCAGTCTCTCACCATCTGATTGTTCTTTGGGCTGGGGATGTTATACTTTGGCCAAATCTTCTAATGACTTTCCTTTTAAAAGGCTGATTTGATTTTAAACCATGGTTCATAGCGCCACAACTGTTTATTCCTTAACCTTCAGAGGCTCCCTCTGGATAGGATCACCACAGCAGCCAATTAAGGGAGAAATCAATATCTGCATTTTAGTTCCACAGCTCAAAGGAATAAGCATCTGCGCACTAGTGGTCAGGTCAATCCAAGCTTTAGGTGACTGTATCCACTTGTGATAGGTGGTCCCCAACTTGACCTTAACCTAAAGCAGTGGTCAGACAGTTGAAGGTGTTGGGCATCAGGGTGGGGTGGTGAGGGAGATAGTTTCAGGCAGGTGGCATCCATCCATGGCTATTCGAGTCGGAGCCAGATGCCCACTGTGATAAGCCTCAGTCTCCACTCCTGTAGGCTCTGAGCAGGCGAGCCTTGCCTTATAGTGCACTCCGACAACTCTGCCCATTGGGCGGCAAGGCCTTGCAATAGGCCCTTGCTTCTACACCTTGGGTCTAGTGGGCCCAAAGTACCATTTAGCTTCTAGACACCTTGGAGAGCTTCTACCTGACCCCTATTTTATCTAGTCTCCTTGTACATCAGGCTTTGCAACTTGATTTTGGGTCTCTGTTCTAATTCCCTGCTGCAACTAGGGTTCTTGGTTTCACGAGACCTGAAACCTCTCATGGGTTTCTGCCTATGTATCCTCTTCCCTCATCTTTTAGTAGCAATGCCACCCTAACCTAGAAGGACCATCATCATCTATGACCCTGGCACCCACCCAGCATCCGTTACTGGCTCCACAAAACCCTGTCCTCATGGAATTGGCCACTGAGTATTAAATCACCCACATAAGAGTTCAGCTAGCCATGTTTGGACTTGTTTGTCTGTATCTTTGTCCCTTCGTGGAGGGGTCTGATCCTTCTCTCCTGGCTTGCTTTTCCCACAGCACTGATATTGGCCTTTTTGTTTCTCCCTATTTGGAAAAATCCCCTCCATCTGCTCTGTTCTATGAGTAATCCCAAGCTTACCAAAAGGTACATTCTAATTCAACATCTCAGGGAACTGTCTCTGCTTTATCGCCTCCTATGACCAACCTTCCTCTTCCAACGACAAGGACATTAACAATGTTGTATTACCTTTGCTTACAATTTATATCTCTGGGGATTAGTACAATGAAGGTTGAACATCCTCCACTTACACTTTTTACTCTGTTCCTGATACAGACTGGGAGCTTGGAAACTGACTATTGAGTGAAATAATGAATGAATGAATGAAAACAGCTTACTATGGCTTAAAAATTGGGGATGGTTGCTAGTCCTTGTGAATGATTACCTAACCTTTTGTGAAATGGTTAATTCCATATGCAGCATGAAGTATTAATAAGGACAAAGTAGTAGTTTTATCATTGCCTAGATAATTTGTTTTTAAGTAGAGAAAGTATTTTTCCACAGTCATACATGTTACCTTGCACTGTGGTTAGTCATTAAATATTTTGTGCTCTTCTGATAAGGTAGGGTGAGCAAAAGGCTGTGGATGGGTCTCAGAAAACTCAGCTCCATCGCTGTGAAAATAACCTGTGAGTACTCAATTGTTAGCATAAGATAACATATTATCATTATGAGAAACAAAGTTTCAAAAAACACCAAGAGAATCTAATGTTACAGTAAAGAAAAAATACTTAATTTCTCTCTTCTAACATCATTCTCTAATATTATTCTCTGGCTTTATACCCTGACCCACGCTCGTATCTGAAGAAGTGGTTGGAAGGAGTCCCAAGTTTTAGTGCTTACAGTTTTTATATTGTTCCTTATCTTCTGCATGGATTTTTGCTTGTATTTTATAATGTTGGGGCCTTTCTTGTTTAAGAAAAGCCCCTCTTGATAGCTCAGATTTCATTTTCTTGACTTTTCATTTCCCTTGTTCTCATAAATGCCTGGGGTGCTCCAGATACCATCCTATGTGTGGATTTATGTCTTGATACTTTTATTACTATTATTGTTGTTTTATTTTTTATGGTAAGGAACATTGCTGACAGTGCCTTATTTCATTTGGCCTGTAAATGCTGATGCCGCTATTCTTTGGGTCACAGAGGGGTCACAGAAAGGTCACAGTCTGCTCTAAAACATAAATCGCTGGCTCCACCATATGACTGTGGGTTTAATTAGGCCTCCACACTGGTGCGGAAGCACTGAATCTTATTGCTGAATGGAGCCTGGAGCGTGCATCTGTTCTGGTCCCTTTACCTGCTGGCAGGTGAAGTTTGGAAACTATTCAGGAGAGATGGCTGTTGAAACTGAAATGATCATTGTTAAGATCTTCAGGGATTACAACTTCACCATATCTCTTTGTGTCTGATTTTTGGGTTTATCATCCTGGTAAGTAAGAGTTTCTCTTTTTGTCTACATGTAATAAACTCCATCCTAATAAAGCTGCTGTTCACTCTGGTTTTTTTCTTTGTACAGAAAACAATTGACTAAAACTCCTGTGGGAGAATGTCTTCCATGCTTCAGAGTCATAATGAAGTCATTTTAGTTTTCCCTTCTCTTGGTCAGAAAAAAGGGTTAGTCTAATTATGAATCAGTTCACTGATATTAGTTTTTCTTAGTTCGCTATGAGGTTGGTTAGCAAAGCATTTCAGCATGCAGGCTTTAGAATGAGTCCTACCTGGGTTGAAATCCTGACCTTACTACTATGAACTTAATAACCTCGGCGTAGTTGCTTGACCTCTCCAGTCCTTAGTTGTTCTACATGAAAATGTTACCAACTGAATGTTTGTATCCCCACAAAACCCATATGGTGAAATCTTAACCCCCAATGTGATGGTAGCAGGAGGTGGGGCCTCTGGGAGGTGATTATGTCACGAGGGGGGAGTTCTTGTGAATGGGATTTGTGCCCTTGTCGGAAGAGACAGAAGAGAGCTTGCTTCCTCTCCCTCTGCTTCCTGCATGGGAGGCTGCTATGAGAAGAAAGGCCATCTGCACCCCAGGGAGGGTACCCTGCCCAGGAACCCGTTAGGCCAGCACCTTGATCTAGACCTCCTCACTTCCAGAACTGTGGGGAATAAATGTTTGTTGTTTAAGCCACCAAGTTTACGGTAATTTGCTACAGCAGCTGAGTTGACAAAGATAGGAAATAATAATAGTTTCTGCCTTATATGGTTGTTGAGAGGATTCAGTGAATCCTCTTAGTCCCTAATTTGGTGCTTGACAAAAAGGTGCCCAGCTAATGTTATAATGTTAGCGCTTTTTTTGCTACTTGATGGCCATTGAGCACCAAAGGACACTGCTATCACGTCCCATTTAATCAAACTTAGTGATTTATCGAAGGTTTTTTTCTCCTGATATTTTGCGGACAAACCATCCACCTTTCTTGGAGAAAAATGTCTTTGTTATTTATGCTTTAGGAATTTGTGGGGTTGTCTTGTTAGGATGATGGGATTCTAGAGACTATTCTCTTGGGGACACAAGTGTAACTGTCATCAGTGAACTCCTGGAGAAGTGGCAGCATTACTATTTTCTTAGGAAAAAATGCCATATTAGCCAGCTCAGCAAGGGGCCTCTTTTCTTAGGGAAAAGCCTCTTGTTTCCCTCCTGGTTAGGAAAAGGCAGTGCCTGCTTCTAGCTCTCTAGGTTATTTACAGAATATAGACAAATTCCGGGAGCAAGTAGAGCCTGGTCTCTTTTCGCTAAGTGTTGGGTGAATGCTACAGCATTTTACATCTACTTTCATGGAGCTTACAGTTTAGTGGAGAGATTTGGGCAATAAACAAACATTCAGGGAAGCCACAGTGAAACCCCATGATGCCATGTAGATCCGTGTTATGAAAAAGCAGGATAGATGGAGAGAGAATGGCAGGATGGAGGGCCGCCGTTTGTAATAGCTTGTCCAGGAAATGCCTCTCTGATGAAGTGATGTTTGAGCAGAGGCTTGAATGAAGTGGGGGGATGTGCTCTGTGGGTATATGATGGAAGAATGTTCCAGGCAGAAGGAATGGCAAATGGCAAGGACTTGGAGGCAGGAGTGTGGAGTGTTTGAGAAAGGGCATAGGGGAGAGTGTGGATGGGACACGGTCAGTTGGAGAACGGGGAGTGGTAGAAGATGAACCCAGAGAGACAGTCAGAGACCAGTTCAGGGTGGGCCTTGGAGGCTATGGTAAGATCGTGGTTCTTATTCTAACGGGAAGCAACGGAGGGTTCTGAGCTGCGGTGTGAAGGCAGCCATGAGGTGGGAAGACGTGGTCATGTCTGTTTTGACTGGTTAGAGCCCATGCCATTCTAATTATTAAATATTTTGAATTTACTCCTGCTTTTAAGATAGAGTGGGCAGTGTTTGCTAACAGGCTGGTTGTGCCGGGTTAGGGAAAGTGAAGAGGTTGGGTTAAAGCCAAGGAGTGGGGTGAGTGAAGGTGCTATATACTGAGATAGAGAACTCTGCAGAAGGTTCATGGATTCTTTTGGTTTTGGAGGGTCACGTTAAAGACTTCTATTTTGAACATACTGACTTTAGACAAGTGTCAGGTAGGCAGTTAGAAAGGTGAGTCTGGAGTTTAGGGGAAAGGTCAGATCAAAAACATAAATTTGGAAATTATCAACACTTATTTATTATTCTGGCTGTTACTTCTGCATAACAAATTGCCTCAAAATCTAGCAGCTTAATGCAATCATTTTATTAGGTTCATGGATGGTGAGCACCAGAAATTTGGGGAAGGTATTGTGATGAGAGCTTATCTCTGCTCCACGTGCCTGGGGCCTCAGCTGGGAAGACTTTGGAGCCTTGGCTGGGGCAACTTGACAGCTGGGGGCTGGAATCATGTGGCGGCATCTTCAATCACACGTCTGACGGCTGATGCTGCCTGGAGAAGCTGAGTGTCTAAATGTGGCTCCTTTGTATGGCTCGGGCTCCCTCCTGCCATGGCAGCCTTAAGACCATTGAAAAAAAAATTTTTTTTTTTGTGACAGCTGAACTTCTTACATGGCAGGGCAGGGTTCTAGTGATAGTTTTCCAGTGGGACAAGGAGAGGCTGCGTGGCCTTTTATGGGCCGGCCTGGGGAGTTAAACTGTCATTTTGCTACATTTTATCTGTTACCAGGGAGACAAGAAGATTGGCTTCCATTCCAGGGGAGGGAATCCAGCCTGTCAATGAGAGGAGTGTTGAAGAATTTGTGACATGTTTTTCAAATCATCACATACAGTGTCTGAACCACTAAGACTAATTGAAATCACCTAAGGAATGGGTGTATCTAGAAAAGAGAAATCTGCACAGACTGAATCCCGGGGTACTCAGATTTTTGGAGATCTGAAAGACAAGCAGGACCCAGCCAAGAAGCCTTGAGAAGAAGTGGTGGGTGGGATAGTAGGAAATCGGGAGAGCGCAGAAGCCAGGTGAAGAAAAGTGTTTCAATTAAGAGGGTTGATCAGTGCTATCAAATACTGCTGAAAGGCCAAACGAGATGTGGACTGAGGAGAGCCAGTTGGCTTTGACGATGTGGAAGTCACTGGTAACCTCGGCCGGAGAGATTTCCAGAGTGTGTGGTAACTGGATTCTTCACCTCTCCCTTCTTTGGCTGCCAGCCCCATATCAGGACTGAGAGAAACCCACTGGCTTCACTGGCTTGGTTTTTGCCACCACACATGGCCATGGAGTCTTTTGTCAAATGTTTCAATGCTGATGGCATTTATAAAGATAATGCCACCTTTCTTTTTAAATTCAAATTTACTAACTAGCTGTAGGAGAGGACAATATCTCAATCATAATATTTGCCCCAAACATGTTTTTGAAAATTCTACATGTACTAGAGCTTGTCTATGTAGAGCCTTAATGAGAGATTTAAATGAGAGGTTTAAAGATAGGACAAGATCCAGTGATAAGCAAGTGACAACTATGAGTCTGTGAATCTAAGTCTGCTTCTCTAAGTAAATGTGTCCTAGGTGAAAAGGGTTTGTTTAGATGGTTTCTTTAACCTTTCTGAGGGGTGAAAAAAAAAAAGCAAAATAAATATGAAGAGGGAGGAGTGAAAACCTCTCATATCAAAATCATACCACTTGAAAATCCACTGAATGTTCAGAGATAAAACATTTGTTGTAATGGTTTTTTTATTCCTTGGGTAAAACTGGAACTGGGTTGATGTATGTATGATGCCCCTCACCCACTGCCTGCTCAGCTCTGCAGCTTGGGGGGGGATGCAGGCAGGCTCTCTCATAAGCTCCGTGTTAGCGGCAAATGGTGGTAGAGTCAAGGTAAGGAGCTTCTCCCCCCTCCCCCCCTCTCCCCCTCTCCCCCCTCCTGGGACAGCCTCCGTAGCAGCCCTTACACCTCCTCTGGGAGGTCAGGGACTGGGTCAGGGACTGGGGGTAGCAGCTGTTCCTGCTTGGTTTTTTCCTTGGCTCTTCCATCACCTGTGTAGCCATTTTCCAGAATTAAGGTTCCGCTGGTTTAAACACACAGGTGATTTCTGTTTTTCATATATGGGTTTTCCTCTTCTGCCCCGATGTCCATTTCTAATGCCCAAATATGTGAGTTAGCAACTAGACCTCACTGCTTCCTGGTTACAACAGGAAGGAGAGGGTGGGTTTACGGAATTTCATAGACTTTCAGACCTCATTTGCATGGTGGTTAAAACCTTTGGTCCTGGCTTGAGAGAAGCTTAATGATGTCACTCGCTAGCTATCGTCCCCAAATTCTCAGAGTCATCTCCTCATCTGTGATATGGAGATGATAATTGCTCTACTTCATACGTTTGTGATGATTGAATTGAATATTATGTTCAAAGTACTGAGGACAGTGTGGACACACTGAAAGTGTTCCTGTGAAGAAAGCAGTTATTCATTACAAAGTCTCCTTTTTCCATAAGTTAAGTCTTCGCAGTTCATGTTACTCATGTCAGAAGCCAGACTTGAAGTGAGGACAAGCATCTACTGGCGTTTCATCCTCAGAGGGTACTAAACCAAGGCATTCACTTGTAACATCAGGGTGTGCCAGCAGGCCGAAAGGGGAGGTGGTAAAACCTCCTCATGTGACTCTACATGAAGCCCCGCCGGGCCATTCACCTCGCTTTTGGCCCTATTTTCCATCATTGAACCTATAGTTATTCTGGGGTAAGATGCAGGAAGGTAAGAGTGGGCCTGCTTGGTATAAATATAAATTGATTAACTGATGGATCGATCCTCCTGCTATCAGGCCAGAAGTGTAGGATGAGGCGAAGGGGGCTTGCCCTGGAGACTCGCCTGAGGAACTTCTGTTTGCCCTGCTTCTTTTCACTTTCCTATCTTATGTCCTCTTTCTTTTCTGAAAGGTCAGAATAATTCCCAGCACCGTCATAAAACTTTCTCTGTTTTAAAGAAATTGTGTTTGCAGCGGTATACATCTACTCTCCAGGTCCCCAAGCAGAATTTCATAAAAAGAGACCTCCTCCAGGCTCCTTTCCCAAAGAACACCCCGCTACGCAGCACTGGGGAGCTATTGGGCTGTGCCTTTCTTTGGCTTACGACGGGTTTCATTAGCAGGCATGTTCACACTTCAACCAGAACATTTAAAATAACACCCGCACAATGTGTTTAGTGTCTAGTTAATTATTAAGTCTCTGGGCTTGAATTATTCAAGCAAAATTGATTGGGTTCAACCTTCTTCCTTCTCTTTGTGTGTGTGTGTGTTTTTTTTAAATAAAGATAAGTTCTCCCCTCTACTCTCTAAACAATGTGGTGAAGGTTATTATGCAAACATCAATACCCTGGACTGTGGGTGGTACCAAGTACTAACAGAATAGGTAGAGAAAGGACTGGCAGCTTGATTCTTTTATTAAGAAATATATCCGTATCTCATTTACTGTGAATTAGCATTTATGGAGAGCTAAGACGTTTCAAGTTTTCTTTTTTAAAGTCCTTTTTTATAGTTACTTCCAAGTTGGATAACTAGGTATCTTGGAGCCAGTTCTGTGCTATAAAAGCAGAAGAAATTGCTTCTTTTTTTGCTACCCTGATGCGTGGTCAAATGAAAGTGTGAAATTGTCTTGGCTTCACTGTTAAAAATCATGTTATGGAAGAATATTTGTTGAGATGTTCGTAATATATTGCTAAGTGGAAAACAGGAGGCTATAAAACTGTCTTATATATCATTTAATTAAAATTGCATAAAAAAGCCTTGAACAAGGGACACTGAACTACTGTTTATTTGTGTTAGGATTAAGCTTTTCTTTTTGCTTTTCTATTACTTTTATAATTAGACAACACACATATAAAGGTGTCACATCTAGAAAGGATTGATCTTTTGAGCCTCAGTATCAATCATGCGTCAGGAGCACATTGGAAAGAATGCTGTCTTTATTTAAGGTGAGGTGAGTATCGACGTGGCAAGTGGAGATTTTGCAAAAAAAAAAAAAATTACAATATTTTGTGAATCATAGCAACTTGAATAATTTGTTAGCCTTAATTTTTAGACTTTGTTTCTAGACCTTCGTTGCTAGTTCTTCCTCAACTTTCATATTGTTAAGATGTGAACAGATGCACTTGTGGGCATCAACATAGAAAACTGCATGATGGTGCTGGAAAGGACTAGAAAATAATTGTATTTTGGAGAAAGATGGTAAGGGAATGACAGGTTTGAGGAAAAGACAGAAATGCAGTGACCCAGTTCAGTAACGCATTTAAATATGGGATCTTCCACAAGAAATTTGTAAGAGAGCTCTTCTAAGACCAAGACTGGAAAAACCTGGAAGCCTAAAACGCATCAAGGTTGAATGACTTTGCCTTTGTGCCCGGTTTCTGCACCGTGCCATTGGGTTGGGGGAGGGTGTATACCAGCGCACACAGAGTATGCGGGTTTGCTCAGTATTGACCTGCCCTGGCTCCCATCAGCTGATCCCCCGGTAGGTGGTAACCTTGGCTGGGGATAAACAGGCAGCAAGCAGTAGAATAGTTCCGGAGAAAACACCGTGCTCCACGTAGGGAAACTTTTGGGAATAGAGAAGGGGAATTCTGTCCTTTGCATTCACACACTTATGACTTGGACGGTAGGGCGTACAAGTCTGTCGTATTTGTCCTGCGAAATGACACAAGAAACGGTGTAATTGGACACCCAGGAAATAACTCCGGAGTGCCTGAGAACTGAATTTGGGGGTGTGGGTGGGGAGCAGGTAAGCGGCGGCGAGAGGCACCGTCTTCTACGGATCTGTCGGGACTGTGAAGCCGTCGGCCTCTGGGGCCCCTGAACAAACGTGCCTCGCAGGAGGTGTCTCCGAGGGCGAGGTAGAAGCCCTGCTCCGAGACCTGCACGAGACGCCTCGGGCACCGGGGAGCGCGGCGCGGCGGTGGCGCAGTTCCCAGCCCGCTCCCGGTCCGCCGCCGCCGTCGCCGCGGCCTCCCCAGTCCTCCCGTATCCCTGCATTCCACGTTGCCGCAGCCGCAGCCTCGCCGGCCCGGGCGGTCCCCACCGTCCCTCCAGGGTAGCGCGGACGCCCGCACCCCCGCCAGGGCCTCGGCTCCGCTCCGCGAGGCCGCAGCCCGAGCCGGCCCGGCCCGCGCGCGGGGGCGGGGCGGGGCGGGCGGCGGGCGTGCGCGCGCGGCGGGGGGCGCGGGCCGCCATCTTGGATCCGGGCTCTGCGCGAGCCTCCGCCTGCGCGCGGCGGGGACGGGGAGCCTCGCGGAGTCCAGGGCGCGAGCGCGAGAGGACCGGGAAGGCGGGGGAGGGGTGGGAGGGAGAGGAAGGGAGTGGCTGCGAGCCGGGCTGCGGCAGCCTCTGCTCGCCTCGCCCGCGGTGGCAGACCCTCCTCCGGCGCCTCGGCCGCCTCCCTCCTCGCCGCGGAAAGATGCCCTTAACCCGGGGGTGTGAACCAGAGGGAGAAGTCGCTGCCGGAGCCGCCCGCGCCGCCGCCGCAGCTGCCGCCGTCCGTGTCCTTTGAATCCCGAAAAGCACCCCCGCTCCAGGGCGTCGGGAGCCTCGGCGGGCGGCCGCGGTGCGGGTGTGGGGAGACCGGGCTCTGTGCCCGGTGCGGCCCAGGCCGGCCGACCAGCGACCACCGACATGGGGCGGGCTCGGGCGGCCAAGTAGCCGCTGCTCCCGGAGCCCGGCGCCCAGTGCCGCCCGCAGCCCGCGTTTCCAGCCCCGGCCGCGCCGCCAGCCAGGCCCCTGGGAGAAGCCGGGAGAGAAATGAAGAGTTGTCCTCCGAAGCCGTTGGAAATGGGACTAACTACAAAGCCTTAAAAAGCAGGAGCTCGGGAGGAAAAAAGGAAAAGGCTCCTCCGGGCAAGACTTGGCGTGCACCGGGCCGAGGGGGCTGCTTCAGGGACTCGCCCCCTCCCTTCCCGCTGGAGAAATTGCCGCTGATGCATCATCCAAGCGGTGGTTGGGAGGATTTGCAGCCGAATTTTTGGTTTTCCCTCCCCCTTACATACATTCTGGCGTTTTCCTGCCTTTTCTGTTTTCCTTCTTCCTGGGAAGTGAATTGCTGATGCAGATCGGACTTAATTCATTAATGATGCAACCGGATTCGTTTCAGGATTATGTTGCACGAGTTGAATTTTGAATGAAGAAGAGTTCCCCCCGCCCCCCCTTAAAGAAGTGTTGACTCTGGTTCGTTGTACTTTTAATTATTACCTTATTTAAACATACGATTTAATTGTATTCTTTAAAAATGTATCAAATATATATTTTATGGTAACTATCCCTCGTAATATATGTACATGTGCGAAATTGAAGACGCTTCAGTTAAGTGAGGGTACCGGTGTGTTGGATGTGTAATTCAGCACCGGCATTGCATGACAGTTGTTTGAATAACAAGTGGTTTGTTTTTAAAACCACACCTTTTAAACTTTAGGTTCAAAGAATCATAGTAGGAGTCATTAATAATAATTTAAAGGAAAACCAGCAGAAATCGAAGCCAACATGTCTGGAGAAGTGCGTTTGAGGCAGTTGGAGCAGTTTATTTTGGATGGGCCGGCGCAGACCAATGGGCAGTGCTTCAGTGTGGAAACGTTGCTGGATATACTCATCTGCCTTTATGATGAATGCAATAATTCTCCGCTGAGAAGAGAGAAGAACATTCTTGAATACCTAGAATGGGGTAAGTTTGCATTTAAAAACTCTTCAGTTCGACGTTATGATTTAATTGTTAAAGCGAGTTACCGTGAGTAAACTCGGAGTACATAAACATGTATAATCTACAGTGTATAATATATAATATAGCGTATATATATTATTTTACCATAATAGGTATTGTGTGGCGTGTATATATTTAAATATATATATACACAAAAGAATAGACACCAATTATTCAAGATTTTTTCCCCTAGTTTTTGGTAAATATTTTCCCAAAAGCATAACCAGGCTACTTAAAGACACTATTTAATGTGGAATTCACGAGAATGAACTTAATGCTTTTAGGTCAGCAGTAAGAGCTTATGAATAATTCCGTGATAGGCAAAAATGGATGAATACTGGTGGTATAACAGATATTCAGTGGAAAGGTATTTATTAGGGGAAACATTCATTCCCAGACTCTGGAGATCACTCTGGAAATGGGAGGAGATATTAAAATATCTTACGTCAACAGAAATTTGAAGATAGTTATCGGTGGGTTTTATTTCATCTCCATTTAGTACAAGCAGAGGAACTAGTGAACACGGACTTGCTATAAATTGTCATCTTTGCAAAATAACATGACATAAAGATTTAAAAATTTGTGATAGTAGTTGGGAAAGAATGCTTGGGAGCAGCTCCTGCTTGAAAGCTTGATTTACTCTACATTTAATGAAGATCTAAAATGGTTAGAGTTTTGTCTTCATTCTCCTAAATATAGAAGTGATTTGGAAGACCGACTGTAGTGCAGTGGATCAGTGATGAGAGCACATGCTCCCATGTGACCTTCAAGCTCCAAGGCTTGGCTTGAAGTTCTGTATCCGATGTTACAAGTCCATTTAAACATCCAGCTGTTTTCTGTTGGAAGAGTACACATCATCACCCACACCTGTATGGGTACATTGGCTTTTGAAGGATATTAGCCAAAGTAGTACTGTGTTTTGTATCTTTGAATACTAACAATTTTAGTTTGTTAAAGAGTTCTGATACAAAAATGTCTTGGTTCTCAAGTAAGCTTTATTTTCCTGAAGTAAAAATCACTTGGTGATTATTTTGTATTTTTTGATTCAAAATTTATTAAACAGCTTGTCAGGTAAATCACTCATTTAAGATTGCTTGCATTTATATATATGTAAATGTATATATACACAGTGTGCATATATATAAAACTATGAATAGTATGGTTTTTTGAAACAGACTACCAGGCTAATTGGATATCTAAGAATACTAAACCATCTTTCAAGTGATTTCTTTCTCAAGAGTGAGACACTTTTGTCTTTGGTACTGGTATTGTTATGTCTTTTATTTTTATGTGTAGAGTAAAATATTTTCTAAAGTTGCATAGTTTTACATCTCATGTTTTATAAATTTAGAAAAATTTTCGTGGTTTTTGGAGATTTAAAGAAAAGTTTCTGGTACTTTTAGAGTTTCAGTTCTTGCATTGCGGTTTGAGAAGTCTGCTCTGATTTTGATTGTCGTTTAATACCTAATCCTTCTCACCTGAAAAATGGTGATAAGAGAAAACCATCTGCTCAATTGCCTTTTGGTATTAAGAGTTTACATAGTAGTTTTATGCTGTGGGATATTTTGCTGTATGGTATTATCAGAATAATTTAAGTATATTTTCTACTGAATATGTCTCCTTAGGTTTTGTTTCATATATATGTATTAGAAAACCCCTTGTTTATACATATTTAATTTAAGCCAAATAAATCAAAAGTCAAATAAGTATTTGGCCAAATGCACTTTATGTTTTATTAATATACTTTAAATAATTTCAAACCAGGGACTTTTCACAATTGAAAACAAATTAAGTTTCAGTAGTGTGCTTCGCATTTTCTTTTTAAAAGTCTGATAAGACGTAACAAAAATGTACACTGTTTTAAGTAAACTATTGGTTTCTCAGTGGTAGAGAACAAGAGACTAGCATTTTAAAGGAATTATTCTGCACACTTTGGGGGTCAGCAGTGTGTTAAGTCTCAGGCATTTTTAAGTTGGGAGTATGAGATTTTGAAAGTGGGAGTTCTTAACCACAGAAGTTTGGGTAAGGAGAAAGAAAAGAAGTGTAAGGGTGGCAGAAGCTGCCGAGAGATGTGCCGTGAGTCGTAGTACTTCCACTATTTAAGTGGAATTTAGGTTATTGAAGACTGCCAGTCTCTTCAATTCATTTAAATATTGCAGTAGATCAGCTGTTCTTCATGGATGGATTCGTTACTACATTTTGGGGAAATGTGCTATTTTTTTTCTTGCCGCCTACCATTATATAAAATCAGTTAGATTAAGGAAGTTTCCAGATAATGAATGGTCCTCAATTTAATTTTTGAAACATTACTGTTTTATTTGATCTGAAATGGAAATTTACAGGGGTTAAATTTGATGGCTTAGATTTGCCATAATGTGGTACAGTTCTTAGTTTGAGTTTTGAAAAACCCCTAATATTTGCAACAGGAGAGCAGTAGTAGTCAAACACTCTGTGATGTATGCTGTATGTTTCTGTTTGGTCTTTATGTTAGTGAAAGTGTCATCTAGATATTCCTTATTTTTATGCTGATGATAGGCTTCCTTTAAAAAAGGAGTCAGCCAAGATTCTGCCTTGCTTCATTTCCATCAATTTCACTTTATTTCTAATTATGGTGCATTTCACTTTTACATTGTTACAGTTAGTGTTTTGTTCATTACAGTATCATGATAATAAGGAAACTGACGGTTCAAAGTGAGTTATTTATATTTGGTAGCATTCCTTGCTCTTGGTGCTGATGGCTTGAGGGAGAAAATAAGTAGCTCTGGAGAGGAAGAGGGGATTAAGCCAATGAGCAACAGAGCACAGGGATCAGCCTTCCTTATGGCCATAGGTCACTTTTAAATTTAATAGTATGTGTTCCAGTTATATCCAGGAAGAATAGAAGAACTATGTTCTGTCTCCTTTGTTTTTAAGTTGTTGAAATGATTATGGTTTGTATGTTTGTTCATAAAATTAGAGTTTTGATGTCAGTGGTATAACTCTAGAATGTTACAATAGAGTTGTAGAAGTAAAAATAACTTTTACATTATGAACTATTTTGCTAGTAGTAACTGAGTACATTGTTCATTGACTTGGTTTCCCTCTACTTTGAAATGGGAAATTGGAGTTTTAAGTAACTTTTTACCAATTTACTTAAAACATGGATGTTAAGGTAGTATTACTGAATACAAAAGAAGCATTCTGGTTATCTGTATGTGTATGACTGTTTTTTGATGCTTCCTGAATCTTGGACTTTGTAACATTTCATTTAAATTAACTCTAAATAACAGTAATTGTATAGCTTATTCAGTGTATACACAAACACACAGACACACTAGTCTGAGCAATTAATAAACTTGGTACTAGAGTACATCAACAGGTACTGTGGTTTAAACTTTTCCTTTCATCAGCTTAGTTTTAAAGATTATTCACTTTTTTTCTTGTGTGGGTTGAGTAAGTGAGATGACGTGTTGGCTTGATTAAAAGGTTCTGAGTCTTTTCTAGGATACTTTGGTCTTCACTTCTGCTGTTCCTGATTATTAGCTTTTCCTGAGTAGAACTTAAATCATGCCAAATTGTCAACATGTTCATTTAATACAGATGATTAAGATTATTTTCATTGCCCTGGCCGGTGTGGCTCATTTGGTTGGAGTGTTGTCCCTCTAAAACTGAAGGGTCACAGGTTTGATTCCCAATCAGGGCATGTGACTGGTTTGCAGGTTTGGTCCCCATTGGGGTGGGTTGTGTGAGGCAACCGATCACTGTTGCTGTCTCACATCCGTGTATCTCTCCCTCTCTTTCTCCTTCCCTTCCCCTCTAAGATCAATGAGCATGTCCTCTGGTGAGGATAAAAAATTTTTTTTAAGATTACCTTTATTTAAATTTCCAATTAAGATCTTTATAAATATCATCAGAAATGTAAGTTGGGAACTTTATACTATATTTATTTTACACTAGCCACCTAACATTCTCTTTTAAGAAAAATAGTGAATAAGTACAGTGATTTGATTTAGCACAGTGTTACTAAGAATCTGTTGCTCTATGAGTGAAAACAAGGAGGTCAGGGTTAACACTGAGAATTTTAGCAATTTGTTTATTTTACATGTAAATGTAAGGCATACTTTAACATAGCAGTTTAAAAACAGCATAATATGCTGTAAACTTTATGAAATATCTCATAATTCCTAGAATTTGATTAATATTACATAGTAAGCCCAGGTTATTTTATGGTAAAATAACTGAATTTGGTACAAATTAAAACTTTATTGTACTATTCTATGGCAGTCAAAACATTTCTTCTAAAACCTGTTCTCTCTGGTGCACTATTGATGGTGCATTGTACAACATGCACAGCTCATTGTTTTTCATCCCCTTGGTTTGGATTAGTTTGAAAGTCCAACCAGCATTTAAAAAGTAAATAGAGTAGAATAGAAAATGTCAAGTACATCATGCGCAGAAAAAGTGTTGTTACATACAACTCGTGTTTTCTTGTAGTTCTTACTGTAGATTGGGATCAAAAAAGTTTGAAACTCTTTAGCATAGGTGAAGTTAAGATATGTTGACTGTTTAACAGCGAAAAGATTATAGACATAGGTCCTTTTCTCAAAAAGCACAGACTGGTGGATTTAATGAAGAGGAGGAGGTTAGCCAGAGACAGGATACTTGTAGAGACAGAATATAGGAGCGAGGAAGAGTAAGCACATACTGTTTTCCTGGGTTGCTGCTTCGGTCTGATCTGTGAACAATTGGGTGTTTTTAATTTAGAAGAACTTAATGGACAGAGGAATTCATTTCACTCCTTTGTATTTGATGGTTCATTTCCTTTTCTGACTCGGGGCTCTTGGTGGCTGACTTCCATGGATTGTCAGAGTTGTGTCAGCTTGAATGTGAGAAATAACCATGTGACCCATAGACAGTGGTGGTAGTTTTATGGTTATATCTTTTAGTTACTCCTCATGAACTAGAGTAGATGTAAGTGAGACGTAATGTTTGCTAGTTCCATAGATTTTCTCATCCCTTGTTATTCATGAAACTGCCACTGAGGGTGACTGAGATTTTGGTAGCCAAGACCAAGAATTGCTCAGCTGTTTTACTGTATCTGAATGAGTCATGCAGTTCTTTCCACAAAGGTTTTTGTTTTTGAATGACCCCACTACTAGTATAGGTTATCCCAGATGAATGAATGGCTGACTTTTGTTGTCACTGTTTTCCAGGTATGGGGGATTTCCTTTTCTTCCCCATTGATACTGATCAGAGCTCTAGAATTGCTCTTCCCAGTGAGGTGTTCCACACTGCCTTTCTACAGTGTCCACTTCTTTTTCCAATTAGTAGGTGGGGAATGGCTAGCCCTCTGCTACCTAACACACCCCTTACCCCACATTCTGGTGCTGCTTTATCCACTGCTGTAGAAGAGAGCACCCCTCCATCCTCTGCTGCAGGAGGGGGAGCATCACTTTGGCTTTCATGGTAACAGGCAGAGGTGTCAAGGCAGAAGTGCTGGCTCCCCACTTTGTGGTCTCCCTGTTTGCCCCTTAGTTCTTTCTGGTATGAATGGTTCCTTCTATTTTGGAATCAGGGCTTCTTCACTGTAGGTCCCTCTTTAGTTTCAAAATGTGTCCTGGAAATCTATGGGATATTAATAGGTGTTTTGGGGAGGAGGGTGGGAGAGAAGGTTTACATGGCTAAATAAATTCGGGAGACTATTTTAAACAACAATGAACATTAAAAATACTGCAGGTTATCTTGGAATTATAAAGTTTATGTGATTATAGAATCACTGTTTTTTTTGTTTTGTTTTGTTTTTTGCTGAGTATCTGCAACATGGCTGGCAATCAGTGTCCCATGGAATGTCCTTTGAGAAATGCTCTTTCAGTACGTCATGGTGTTCTTTGTATCAGGATTCTAAGACTGAATTTTGAGGGAGTCTGGGATACTATGTGGTCTGGAGAGAGAATCCAAATCTGAATAAGTTATATTTTTCTTAGTGGTTATGGACTTTTAACCGTCTCCTGTGTAATAGTGACATGAACTGAAAAAATAAACTTAATCATGGTAGAGTAGTAGCACCAGAATGATACTAGTGAAAATGGTATTTAGGAGAAGCGCCCTATAAAGTAGAGCAAAATTAGATATAATAACAACCACTGCTATTAACCTATAAAATCCTTGGAGTTACTGAGAAGTTTGTTTATGACCCTTTCTTGCTCTAATTAAACTTTTCAAGTATAGGCATTGGCTGTAAGTACAGAGACTCTCCCTTTATAGCTTTAGTTACTATAATTGTAGTATGTTGCAAAACTATTGTCTATTTGAAACAATTTTATTCATTACTTTGTGATAGTTAAGAGGGCTTATGCAATTTTAGAAACTATTGTAGTGTTCAGTATTGTTTTGTTTAAGGTTACAAACAAAATTAGCTGAGCTGTCGTTTTCAGCCTCCCCCCCAATATGGGAACTTTTCTGTTATTTTATAACATTGCATCTGTGATGCTATGGGTTTCAAGTGTCTGCACCTATTAAATGTTGCTACAGGAATCAGAAAATGCAATCCTTTTATGAAAGAGAAAAACCATGTATAATTGGTGCCACTTCAGCACTTTGTGAACAGTTAGAACTTTGTGGCAACTATAAACTTCTATTCTGGGTATTAGAATGGCAGATGATGATAATAGAGGTAATTCAACTTGATTGTTTAAAGACAAAAAGCTTATAGGGGGATAAATGTCTTTTTCTCTTCTGAGATACATTTATTGTTCTCTGTAATTCTTCCCTAGTACCACCATTCCTCTTACTCCCAATCCAGCTGTGCTCAAAAGTGCTACTTATATGGATGAAAACATCTTTTAAAAATACATGTGAATCAGTTCAGTCATGTGTAGTCATTTAACTCTTGGTTTTATTTCAAATTGCTTATTCATCACTGTAGGCTTAATCAATGAAAAAAAACCTTCCATTCAGCTTTTTTCATAGTGATAAGACTTAAATTTACACAGAGTTTCCATGGTGAAGATCTGTAAGTGGAATACCTCAACTTGATGTATTTCCGTTCTAAATCAATATACTGGTAAAGAATGGGGGCTTTGGATTCAGACCGGCTCGGATTATTAGCTGGATGATTTAGGCAAGTTACTTAACCTCTTTTATCATCTTCAAGAAATGGACATAATAGTGGTAGCTTATTTTGCCAAAAGGTTTAAAATTGGTTTAGGATTATTCCTTTTCTGGTGATTTATAGTTTTATTTTGTAATTTTTTTCCCCATTCTGTTTTTTAAGGTTTTGTGAAGCTTATGGTAAAAGAACTACAATGCTATTTTTTGGTAAAGTTTAGTTGAAATGTGTAATGCAAAGATGTAAATAACGTTATTTCACTTAAAATAATGAAAAATTAGTGATGTGTCACCAACTTTGGACTTTATGGACTAAAGATTACTCAGTATCCATAAATGCCTGTTGTGTGGTCTTACAGTAAGTATGAAGAGAATAAGCATTGCACACTGGTGTTTTCTAAACTGTATATTTCAAGAGATAAAAATGAATATTCTGAGAATTAAGAGTTCAATGGATAGGAAAGACTGAGAAAAACAGCTTATTGCTTCACTCTGGATATTATTGCACAAAGCACATTACCATAGTAAAAGTTTTTTTAAAGTTCTGCGGTATAGAAACCTCTTTAACTTTGTTTTACCTAGAATTTGCCTAAGTCATTTGACCTTTTGTAAGGGGAACAGCTGGTTTGCAAAGCTGTTCCTGCTAATCTAGTGATGTTGTTTTCGGTAGAGCTCAGTCATTTTCAAACCCAGTTAACCTCTCTCCCAGAGCTGTGCAGAACTGGGGGGAGAGGGTCCTGGCTGTGAAGCAGACAGAGCACAGCGAACTAGACTTTATGAGGGTTTTGTAAGAGCAGCGCAGTTGTTCCGACAACCAGAATCCCGTCCTCTAGTATCTGGCTGACTGGGAGGGGAGTGCCCCAAGTTGACTCAGATATTGCTAAAAGCCATCAAGCTTTACTTAGAAGTGCTCTGTCCTATGCTTTAAACAAAAAAATACTTGTTTGAAAAGATTAAGGAGAGCCCACGGTGGCCAAAGCCCTGTTTTGAGATTGCATTGCTAGCTAACTATTGGCTTTGCCTGGACCGAAAATCTTAACTAAGAAACATTTAAAAACAGACTAAAAGCTCAGGTATGTGGTGGAGCTGAAATATTGATATGATTATCATAAAGCTTTTCCCTCCTCCATACTTATAAAGATTTTCCTAGAGTTTATGGTTTAAACCACAATAATATTTGCAAGCGTGGTGTTTCTGTTGCTGCCTTTTTGCTGCATGCCTTACCCATTTCTGACTGCTGCGTGCTAAGCTGGCGGTTTTTTCCAGGGGTCATGGCTGTGTTGCATTGCTTGAGGTTATGATTAAGTGGCCATATAAAGCATATGTAAATATATATCATATATAAATATATAAAATATATGTTTTATATATATATTTTCCTGTGTTCCTGTGGGAATCCCAATTAAGTGTAGCAGCACTTGGTTATCCTGATTTTACTCAACCTCTGTTTGTGTGTGGCTCAATTGGTTTGTCTGTATGAAAGGTATCTAAATGGGTTACATCATTCCTGGATCTTATTGCCCTTATTAATCATGCTTCCCCCTCCTCCCCCAATTACTGCTAAGTAATCTGTAACCTCATTATTATATGTGCCCGTAGACTGAAAATACTGTGAATCCTACACATCCAGGGCGTTTGTTTAGTAGAAGGACTTTTACTAAATGTGATCCTTTGTTCATGTCAACATCCTGCTTAATATCCCTACTGATAGCTTTCAGAATGACTTTTAAACTCCTTAGGGTGGCGTATGAATTGTTAACAATATAGTCCTTGGCTGTTTTCCTAATCTTTTTCTTTACTTTTAGAAAATAAATCTAAAATTTACAGAAAACTTGCAAGTACGATATAATGTATTCCCTTCTGAACCACTTGAGAGTGAATTGCCTCCTTGATGCCCTATCATTTCTAAATATATTTGTGTGTATTTTCTACATTCTTTGATAATCATATGCAGCTGTAAAAATCAAGAAATTCATACTGATGCATTGCTGTCATCAAAGCCTTAATCCTAATTCAAGTTTGTTAGTTGTCCTGATAATATATTTGTAGCAAAGGATTCAGATCAGAATCACATGTTGCATTTGGATGTCATGCCTTAATGTCATTCATTCTGGACCAGGTCTTCAGATTTTCTCAACTTTCATGACTTTGACACTTTTGAAGATGGCAAGCTAGTTATTTTGCAGCATTTGTAGTAACCCTAACCCTAACCCTTTTCCAGGTGGGAGGAGGGAGAGAAGTGGCTTCTATAACCTTCTCAAGAGGAACAGACGTTTGCTTTCGAGGCAACACTCAGGACACCTCCTCTCCAGGCTCAGGGTCCACAGTTAGGTCTCAGGACTGCCCCCGAGCCGGTCATTGCGTTGTGGCATTGTGTGGTACAGGGGCTCCGTAAGGGAAGTGCAGATAGCAGTGGTGGGGTTCTGTGTACGATAAGGGGGTGGATTCTGGGTAAACCGCACATGGCCTCGCTACACTTGGCATTGTGGTTTCCATTGTACTTATAGCACTTCCCGTTAGGGATTGTTAGTGCTGCAGTAACGTTTTATGGCGTTCTTGTCTTTTCCCTGACCACCTTTAAGGAATGCCTTACCTACTGTGTGGTTTTGATTTAAGGATTCTGAGCCAGCATTATTGTGTGGAAGACAGAAAGGATGCATTATAGATAGCTTTAATTCAATTTTAATTTTAAAATTGCAAATGATCACTACAAAGGTGTTTTTCTCATCCATGCTATTTTTTGTTGGCTTACCCCTCTCAATGCCTGTAAACTTTGTTTATGGTGTTCATTTTTGACAATTAATTGACTTATCTTGGATTATTAATGATCTTTTCATATATGTCATACCAAGGATCATCTCTTATTGTATCTCTAACACAAATTCCAGTGTGTCTTTATTGCTAGTGATATCTGCAGAGGTGTGGGTTAGGAGGTCTGTTTAAGTCAATTTAATAAATATTTCATGTGCACAATAAATATCATGTGTAATGGAGTGTGGGAACAATAAAGACAAACAGCGTGTGGTTCCTGCCCTCCAGGAGTTCAGCGGAATTTAGTAAGTGTATGGAAAGGGGCTTGGGGCGAAGATTACTGTTGGTAAAGGGGAGTGGGGCGTGGCAAGGATCAGTCGTGGAGGAGGCGTTTGAGCTGTTCCAAGGACCAGAATGTCTCGTGAGTGAGAGATGGGAGGGGACGTTTCGGATGGAAGGAAACAGTGGAAGGCAGAGATGGAGGCAGTGAAGCTCAAAGGCATGTTGGTGGAGCAGAGCAAGGGAGTGATGGGAAGTGAGGTTGGAATGGAGAGTTGGGGCATTTCAGCTGGCTTGTGACGTCATTTGATTTTGACTCCATAGGCTTTGTAAGCCACCGAATATGTATGTGTTTTTAAAGCAAGGAGACTTGGGAATTGCTTTTATCAAAGCACAAAAGCTTTAGGATTTGAAGTCTTTTGCTATGATAGAATGTTTTGTTAGTATGTACATTAATTCATTTTAGCAAATGTTTATTTTGTACATTTTCTGTGGTAGGTACCAGTTCCTGGAGATACAGCAATGAACAAGGCAGGCAGGGCGTCTGCTGTCATGGAGCTCACATCATAGTTTGGGAGAGTCAGGAGATAAACATGTAAATAAATAGGATTATTTTGGATATTGGTAACAGTCATTAAGAAGATAAGCATATGACATAAAAGTGTTTGGGGTGGTAATTTAGATTGGTCAGTTATGGGATGAAGTCTGTGGTTTTGGCCTGAGGAACCAGGTGAATAACAACATATAATATTTATTATTTACTGTGTGTCAGGCACTGCTTAAGCAGTTTTCATGGCTTATCTTATTTAATCATCACCCAAAGAAGGTAGCATTATCCCTATTTCACAGGTGAGGAGACTGAAGCACAGTTCTGCATTCTCATAGCTAGTACGTGCTGGTACCAAGACCCAAATCACTTGATTTTAGAGTGCACAGTCTTAGCTGCAGTCACTCCGTTGTGCTGCCACCACTGAGACAATTATGTGATGGGTGGACTGGGCGGGGGGGTGAGAATTAAGAACTCTGCTTTGGTGTGTTAAGTTTGGGTAGTAGGCAGTTGATATGCAGCCCTGAACGTACATTAGTTGTTGGTAAGGTTAGGACTAGAGATACAAATTTCAGATTCATCAGCTTATAGGTAGGTATAACCACGGGACTAGACGAGATTTCTTAAAGAAAATGTGTCCTTAGGAAAGAGAAAAGGGCCAGGAGTTGACTCTAGAGGCATCCAAAATTTGCAGCTTGAACAGTGGAGGAGGAGCTGGAATGGAGAGTGGCCAGTGAGGGAGAAGAAAACCGGGAGAAGATGGTCAGGAAGCAAAAGGAGTAGAAGAAGAAAGGAATATCACATCCGGTGAATGTGTCTAAAATGCAGGCAAGAGCCAGGTGGAGAGGAGTGAGGAGCAAATGGAAGCAAAGTGAAAGCCAGGTAGGTGGCTCTCTAGAGAGGTTTCCGAGTCGTGGGGAGCAAGGGGGTTTGGTAGCAGGTGGGGGGGCCTGGGTTAGGGAGGTTTCCAAGCGTAAGGGAAAATTGTGGTTGATGAAAATGATACAACAGGAGAACGAAATTTAGGGAACATAAACACAGGTTGGGCTTAGATTGGAGCAGGGTGCTTGCTTTTTGTTTTGTTTTTTGTAGTAGAGAGGCAGAGGACAAGGTTAGAGTTACAGGTAAGTTGGTAGGAAGATACCGCAGTATCTTTAGGAAGATAACGCAGTAATTTCTGATTGTTTCTATTATTTCAGTAATTTTTAAGACAAAGTAATCTGATGAGAGTGTTGGGAGGTGTTGGGATTACTGGAAAATTAAAAAAATTTTTTTTTAAAGATTTTATTTATCTTTAGAGAGAGGGGAAGTGAGGGAGAAGAGAGGGAGAGAGATTGTCTCTCTTCTGTGCCTTGTCTGGGTACACGACCTGCGTTCAACCCAGGCATGTGCCCTGACTGGGAATTGAACAGGCCACCTTTTGCCTTGCGGGACGATGCCCAGCCAACTGAGGAGATGTGTGTGTCAGGGTTCCCGAGACCACCCCCAGTTTAGGTGTTTCACTAGGAGGCTGAGGGGCTAGGGCTCTGAACCTATTATTAAAATAATAATTTTCAGAAAATTACTGTTATTATCCTAAGCAAATCAGTGTTGTATTTCCTCATTTGCTCTGTGTCAGCAGAACTCATTTCTGCCTGACGGCTGTGGTGCTACCCAGAACCAGTGGGTTCCCTCCCTCCCCCTTTTCTACTAAGGGCGTGTCTAGGCCAGAGTTATTTAAGTTTGGTTCTCCTGAGTGTCTGCTCAGTGCTCCGTGCCACTCCTTTTTCCTCACCTCCCAAGTTGGGGTACTTGCAGAAGCTCTAACTCTGGGTGGAGGGTGGGGAGTGCTCAGAGACAGAATTGCTGCCTGGTGCTCAGGGCAGTGCCCCGAGGTCTAGTTGCCCTGGCTCAGTGTAGGCATTGGGTGTCTGCCACAGGGGACTCACCAGCCGGAGGTGGGCAAGCCTGTGAGCTCTGGCCTGCTTCTGGGGGTCCTGGGAGAGCTGCTTTTGAGGGCCTCATGCCTGCTGGACCTCGGGCTCCAGGCCAGGAGCCCTCATCCAGCATCACAAGGGCTGGGATGAGCCTGGTGGCAACTGGATGGCTGACTTTGTCCTGAGGTTGGGGAACTTGGCCTAGTGATACCCCTGAGAGCTGTATTCCGAGAAGCCCTGGAGTCCCCAGGTATGTCTGGGCTGGGAAGTAAGGACTAAAAGGTAGGCGGAGGGGCCAGGCCTCAGAAGCTACGACCTCCACCAGGTTCTGGGTTAACACCAGAGCAGCCAATCAGGAAAGAGTTTTCATGATTAAAAGGACTTTTGAAAAACTAAAGAGAAACCGCACAGGCTTGGATTTATGGCAGGCCCGTACCCCTGGGACTCTCATAGTGCCCCATGCCAGAGCACCCTGGCCTGGAACCGTTGCCCAGCCTCTGCCTACTGCAGGCACTGAAGCGGGCTGCAGGCACTGAAGCAGGCTGCACAGTGGCAGGGTGTGGAACTAATGAAAAAAATTTAACTGCAGCATTAAAGGGATAGGGCACCAGACTGACTGCCCTAGTTTGTTTTGGCCCAGGTGCTCACGGGACTCCGACTGTCTGTGCTCCCACATGCTGCATTGGTTTGGGGTACGCAACTGGAATTTGGGAGATGTG
This sequence comes from Anoura caudifer, assembly GCA_004027475.1. Lineage (NCBI taxonomy): Eukaryota > Metazoa > Chordata > Mammalia > Chiroptera > Phyllostomidae > Anoura > Anoura caudifer. The sequence goes on along the minus strand of PVKU01003063.1, from coordinate 69,446 downwards.
GTGAGGGGGCAGGAGGCAGGCCTGGCCCTGTGTCAGGACTGTGGGATAGGCACTAACTGATGACGCTTGACCACCAGTAGCAGCAAGTCTGTCCCAGGGGACCGCAGAGGCAGTTCTGGCCCGGAGAGACGGTTCTGACCCCCTGAATCGCTGCGCTGAGATCCACTGCTGGCCAGCTTACCTTAGAGTGAGGGGCAGTGCGGGAGGGCCGAGAAAATGAGCCCTGGACAAGGCAGCCCTCCTCATACCGTGCAGATGGTCCCTGTTTGGAAACAGCCACCAGGGTGGAGTCCCTTCTTGTGGTGTCGTCATTCACTTAACACCTGAGAGTCAGGTAATGAGAATCAGATTAAAAATTTGTGTTCCAATACAAATGGTCAGTTTCATTTTGAAAAAGTCTGTTAAATCTCAGGATTATGATGATCTAGGGTAGCAGTCTTCCAATGGAGTTGTCTGTACAGTGCAAGAAGACTTAGCGAGGCTGTGCGGGCGCATGCGCCTTTATGGCAGTCGAGTTCCTGATTGTCAGCTTCGCTAAGTACTCCTCTCTGAAATCCATCTGTCAGAGAACACTCGGAAGCCTGCTGACTTTCTTTTCCACTCTCGTTTCACAGTTGCCCACCTCCCACTTTACGAAATAAAGGCATACTTCTTACGGGTTTCACATCTTGCTGTGGTGCATTGCTTCCGGCTGTGACACTCTCCAGGGTGCACAGCAGAAGGGACTGTTTGAGAACGCGGGCCCCCTGGGGGAGGGCCCAGAGAAAAGGCTCTTACAATATGTAGTGGAGCAGGCATCGCACTAGCTTACAAACTAGTGGTAAAGCTCTGTCATCCATCTCTCTGAAAACTCTGAAGCAAAAATGGTTGATACTGGGCTATGTAAGAACACATTCATTTGAATTAAAAATTAAAGTCAGACTTTTCCTAACAGAAAATAAGTCATATTTTTGCTGATTGGTTTGACAGAACTGGCTTTGCCATTAGATTATATGGTGGACATTTCCCATAAATTTTTATAAATTCCAGGTTTTAATGGAATTCTATTTAAAGCACATACGCAATATGAAATATGTTGGAAATTACATCATTTACAACCATTAAACCTATAATTAAATATTTGAGTTATAATTTAAAACTGTTCAGGGGAGTATGTTGTTTTTCCAAAAGCTCTGTAGAGACAGTCTGTGAACAAAAATGCTGCATGAGCACTGCCAGAGTGTGGTATTTAGCAAAGAGCTGGGTTATGGGCTTCATCTGAGGGGACCCGACTTTGAGTCTTGTCCCTGGCAATATTGGCTTCAGCAGTTACTTCAAAAGCCACTTAGTTTTATCCAGTATATCTATTCCTAGTTTTTTAAGAGGTTTTAAGTTTTTTGTTACTTTACTATAAGTGGGTGTAGAACTTTATCTTTTTTCTACATTTGTTGAGGTAATTGTATGATTTTTCATCTTTATTCCATTAATGAGATTGACATTGAAGTTTGAATATTGAATGCATCATGCATTCCTGGATAAAACCCAACTTAGTTGTGATATAATAGATACTATGGACTTGATTTGCTAGTGCTTTGATTATGATCGTTTGCATTGGGTACGCAAGAGAGATTAGCCAGTAGTTCTATGGTCTGTGGAAGGTTTTAGTTTCAAGAATACGCTGGCCTCATAAAACAATTTGGAAAGTATTCTCTCATATGGTGTTGGTACCATTTCTACCTTAGATATTTGAAAATTTGGAAGAATTCGATGACAAATTTATCTCATCCTGGAGTTTTCTTTGTGGAAAGATTTTTCAGTAGGGATTCAATTTCTTATTAAATGTAGAATTGAGTTTTCTATTACTCTTTGTTTCATTTGATAAGTTGAGTTTTTATAGGAATTTGCTCATTTAATTTTAAAATTTATTGGCATAAATTTGTTCAAAATAATTTTCTGTTTACTCTTCTGTTATTGTGCACATTTTTATTTCTAATGTAGCTTATTTATATCTTCTCTTTCTTGATCTTTTTAGAGATGTGGCAGTCTTGTTGAAGAACCAGTGTTTTGTAATGTTGATTTTTCTTCTATTTTTATATTACTGTTCTGTTTTAAATGCTTTCTAATTTCCTATTTCTATTTTATTTTTGATACTGGGTTGGTCAGAGGCATGTGTTAATGTCCAGTGTTTCTGTTGTGGTTGTATCCATGTCCACTAGACCTGGCTTGTTACTTAGGTCATTCAGATTTTCATCTGCTTCACCTGTCAGTTATGCAAAATGTGTATTGAAGTCACCTGTTTTGATGGCTATTTGCCATTTTTTCCATATACTGGTGTCAGTTTTGCCTGTTGTACTCTTTGAGGCTAGATTACACCTTTGAGGCTGTTGTACACTTTTGAGGCTCAGGGTCAAGTTGCTGTATTTCCCTGATGCATTGCTCTTTTTATGTGATGACTGTCATCTTCTAGTGAGAATTTTTGCTTTAGAGTTCCTTCTTTTTCTCTTATTAATATAAAAATGCAGCTTTATTTTAGTTATTTGGCTTATCTTTTTTATTCTTTTATTTTCATTCTTTATTTGTATTTGGATTTTTTTTAAAGCATATAACTGGATTTTTCTCCCTCAGTGTGAAATCTTTGGATTTTCACTGTAGTGTGCAGGCCATTTATATTTATTGTAAATAGAGATTTGTTTGGATTTACTCCTACTATTTTTATCTTTTTTAACTTTTAAAATATTTATTTTTCCATATGTTTCCACTGTCTTTAGGGTTAATTCAGTGTATTTTTCTGAATCATTTTCCCCCTCTCCTTCTTTGGATGACGTACACTCTCTTTCTCTTCCTTTGCAGGTTAGCCAGTTGAAACTTCCATGTGCTAGTTATCACAGTGTAAATTTTTATTCTTTTATTCTTCTCCCAAGGATCCTCTTTTGTGATCCCTAGTCTCTATTTCTTTTAATTGGGAGGTTAAGCTTGAATCAGATACCACCTTCTAGATCATAGCTATTGTAAGGTATGAGGAAGGGGGAGAATTTTAGTAGTTATTTGGCCATTGGGTTCCTCTTTATTACTCCTTACACCCCCTCCTGCACCACATGTTATTGACTGTTATTACCATATATTAATGACTTTGATAAGAAAAACACAGGGCTAGAAACCCAAGTAGATCTAATTCTACAGCCGTTCTGTAACACTTCCGTCACATGTTCACAGTGGGGGAATCTCTTCTTTTCTTCCTCCTCCCCTTCACTCCCTCTTCACCTCATTATTTTCTTCTTTCCCTTCTCCCTCTCCTCCCCCTCCCTTTTTTGTATGTGTGCATATTTGAAACCTGTCAAGGCAAGTTCCCCCATGCAAATGGTCTTCTCTCCGTGGCTGTGCAGTTCCAAAAGCTTTGGGTCATTTATGCTTTTTTTCCGTATTCTCCATTATGCTCACCTCCTTGAGAATTCCTAGGAAACTTCAAAAAGTGCTTGCAGCGTTCCACTCTTAGAATGAACTGTGCCCCAATAGTTAATGGAGGTTCAGGACCACGGACAGATGTGTATGTGCCTCCTGTCTGTCTCACATTGCACATTTCTGCAGGCTAAGACATTACTCTGAAGTCTCCACTGTTCATCATTTTCTTCATTTTAGGTTCAACACCTCCCCATTTTTATCAGTCATAACCAGTTCTTGACTTTTTTTGAAGTTTTCATCTCATCTTCTTCTAAAGTACTTATTTTAGCAGTGGCTTTGAGTTAATAAATAGTTTTGTCTCCATAAAGAAACTAAGATTAGCTAGGTTAAGAAATTTATCCTACTGTATATGGCAATTCAAGTATAATCAGATTTGGAACACAGGTTTTTCTGACTGAGAAGGCAGAACTCTAATTTCTTGCTATACTTGATTTAAAGATTTTTAAATGTGTTTTATTTTATTTTTAAAAATATTTTATTTTTAGAGAAGAAGGGGCGAGGAGAGAGAGGGAGAAAGAGAGGGAGAGAAACATCAGTGTGTGGTTTCCTCTTGTGCGCCCCCCACTGGGGACCTGGCCTGCAACCCAGGCATGTGCCCTGACTGGGAATCAAACCAGTGACCCTTTGGTTAGCAGGCTGGCCCTCAATCCACAGAGCCACACCAGTTAGGGCTTTAAATGTGTTTCAAATCAATTTATATTTAAAAATTATCTACACACTTGCCCAATATGTATTATGGTGTTCTTTTTTTCTTACTACATCGCAAGAGCTCCTTGAATTTTAGGGATAGCAACCCTTTGGCTATTATAGTTTACAAATATTTTCCCTGTTTGTAGTTTATTTTTATTTTAAACTTTAATACAGTATATAAAAAAATAAAACTTCCAAATTTTGTTAAATCCTTCTGTCTTTTCCTTTTGGAGTTTTGCTTTTGGCATCCTGATTAGAAAAGTTCTTCCTCATCCCTTGAACATAAAAATATTCTATCTTGTTACTCTTATGGTATACATAGATTGTTTTTTAGATAATCTACCTATATTTGAACTGATACTTTTAAAGCACATGTTAATGGGTTGTAAGGTAAGACCCTTTATATTTCTTTTTAAATGTTTTCTTGGCTCTTCTCCTACATTTATTCTTACAGATGACAATAGAATCATTTTGTTAAGTTTTTTTCTATCCAAAAAACCTAATTGAGCAAAAGTGCTTTTTGGAAAAAAAAAAAAAGTATAAGTGTCTAAACTTTTTTCACTTTTATCATATTTTAAGAATATAGAATAGTTCATAAATACCATTTTATAATGGTATTCTCACCAGCTGCTGAGTGGAAATAAATTTATACAGTATCTGTATTTATGTTCTCTTTCTTTGAATTTTATTTCCCGTAGAACTTATGTAAAAATTCCTGTGAATACATTATCAATAGTGGTGATAACAAGATACTTGAAAGAAGGTATGTGATGAGATCAAATCTGTTTCCCATTTCTAGCATGGTAGCTGGTACTGAATAGGTACTCAATAAAGAATTAAATGTAGAGTTAAATGATTAATAAAGACATTATCTTGGTGAATTTATGAGTCTCAACGTCACAGGATTGATCAAATTGGGGATGCTAATATATTCGTTAATATCATATAAGAGACAAGATAGATGAACTAGAATGCTAGTTCAGCCATTTACACTAAAATATCTATCAAGCATTGGAGTCATTTGTATCAGCCCCACTGGTGCTTTTTTCCCCCTGTAGGAAAAGTTTTATCAGAGGTTTGGAACTGAAGGATGCAGTTGGAGTAAGGATAGTTCCTCTACTTGATTTAAGTTCTGGTGGTCCATAATAGGAAGGGTGCGGTGAGGGGACTGATACTTTGTTCACTGGTCAGCACCCGCATCTGTTGTGCATGAGAGACTGCCACTACCCAGGCTTCTCGCTCACAGATACTCTCAGTGCCTTCCTTCCGGACACTCCCTTCCTTTAGCTATTTGATGATTTTATCATCAGATCTTGTCCTGAATAGGAGTGGTTATTTTAAAATCTACAGGTTTATATGGGCACATTAATTTAAACCATTCAAATAATATAGAAGTATACTTAACATTTTTTGAGCCTTTGCATATGCTGGATACCAAGTATTTTCTTACCTAATTATAAAACAACCCATTGAGGGACTGGAACAGATACTTGTACACCAAAGTTCATAGCAGCACTATTAACACTAGCGAAAAGTGCAACTGGTGAATGGATGAAGAGACTGTGATACATATAGTAACCTTGAGGTCATATAGCTAATATGTGACAAACCTTGGCCTTGAACCCAGGCCTTTCTGCCCTCAGACTGCATATTTTTAACCAAATATTTCTCTGCATTCGGTAATAAAAGTGGAAGTCCCTCCTTTCAGATCCCTGATTTCATTCTCTTTCACAGAAGTTGGCCTGTGTCCTTGTAGGCATTTTTCCTGTGCATTCACTTAAGTATTTGTATCCATGTACAAATGTGTACCACTTTTCCTCCACTTTTTTTTTTTTTTTTTTTACATAAATGCAATGATTTTCTTCCCTCCCTCCCTCCCTTCCTCTCTTCCTTCCCTCCCTCCATTCCCAGAAGTACTGCAATACTGGATTGATGCACGGAGTGGATGGAGCAAGCTCCTGGTCCATCTCCCAGCTCCAAAAATCCATATAATATAATGTCCTTGGATAGAGACATACCAGATATTAAACTGATAAGAACAGATACTACTCTTAATCTTAGCGGGAAGGCTGAAAAGCGATCAGGTGGCTTTTTTAATTAATCCGCAGTGTTGTAGAACCACCACCATTTCCAGAACTTTTTATCACTCCAAAGAGATACTCTCTGTACCATTAAGCAGTAACTCCTTATTGCCCCTCTCCCCCTTTTTCCCAGCCCCAGGTAACCTGTAATCTAGTTTGTATTTGTGTGAATTTGTGCATTATATATGGGTATAGGGGTGGGCAGACGTAGCTTTACAGTTGTGGGTATGCACAGAGTTAATGCAGCGTTAATAAAGTTATTGTACTAAGTATGACCTGCATGCCTTTTTCCAGATGAACAGCTATAAACCTCCTTTTGTTTATCCCTGTATTTCATATAAACAGAATTACACATTGTTTAGTTATGCCTGGCTTATGTCATTTAGCATAATTTCTTCAAGATTCTTCCATTAGGAAGAATCAAACTTTCTTTTTAAGGCTGAATCTTATGTCATTACATGTATATACCACGCGTGGTTTATTGATGATGGACATTTGGGTTGTTTCCACCCTTCGGCTATTGTGTACAGTGCGGTTATGAATACTAGTGTACAAGGGTCTGTTTGAATTTCTCTTTTTCAGTTTCTCTGGGTATATATCTAGGAATGAAATTGCTGGGTCATAAGGTGAATCTATGTTTAGCTTTTGGAGGAGCCGCCAAACTGGTTTCCGAAGCAGCTATTTTATATTCCCAACAGCAATGTATGATGATTACAGTTCCTCCACATCCTTATTAGTATTTACTATTTTCTAGGTTTTTTTAATTTTATTTATTTTTTATTGTAGATATCATGAGGATATAAAGTGACATCTTATTGTGATTTTGGTTTGCATTTCTCTAATTTTTGGTGATGTTTAGCATCTTTTCATGTGCTTATTAGCCATTTTTTATATCTTTGGAGAAATGTTTGCCCATACATGTGAAAGCTCATTTTGGGGTGTCTGTTTTGTTCTGTTAGTCTGTATGTGTATGCTTACGCCAGTGCCATGCTGTTTGGAGTTACTATAGCTTTGTAGTAGCTTTTGAAATGAGAAAGTGTGAGGCCTTCAACTTTGTTTCTTTTTTTTATCCCTCCTCAAAATTGTTTTGGCTATTCAGGGTCTACTGGGATTTTATATGAATTTTAGGATGGGGTTTCCTATTTGTGTAAAAGATTCCCCTGGGATTTTTGTAGGATTGCACTGAATTTACCGATCAGATAGGGATTGCACTGAGTCTGGAGAGCGCTTCTCCAAAAGCACTGCTATCTTGACAACGTGAAGTCTTTAGTTACAAATGCAGGGTGTCCTTCCATTTATTTAGGTCCTTCATTTTTTAGCAGTATTTGTAGTTTTCATTGTATAATTTTTTGACCTCTTTAGTTAAGTTTATTTCTGCTTTATTCTTCTGATGTTATTGCAAATGGATTTAAAAAAAATTCCTTCCAGGTAGTTCATCTCAAGTGTATGAAATCACAATAGTGTTTTTTGAAAAGCAGATTTATTGAGATATAATGTGCACACCATATAATTCACCCATTTAATGTCTAGTTTAATGTTTTTAGTGTATTCGTGAGTTGTGCCACCATCACTCCAACTTAGTTTTAGAACAGTTTTATTACCCCCTGAGGAAACCCCATACCCATCAGCAGTCGCTGCACATTACCCCTTCCCCTCGACTCGAGGCGACAACTTCATCTCAGTAGCTTTGCCTATTTCGTGTAAATTGGTGGAATCATGTACAAAAACAAAAAAAAATGCAAGTGATGTTTGTTTGTTGATTTTGTATCCTGCAACTTTGCTGAATTCATTTACTAGCTCTAACGATTTTTTTTGTATATTAGAGTTTTCTACATGTAAGATCATGTCATCTGCAAACAGATAATTTTCATTCTTTCTTTCCAATTTGGATGCCTTTTATTTTTCTTTCTTACCTACTTGCTGTGGCTAGAACTTCCAGTGCTGTTTTGAATAGAAATGGTGAAAGTGGGCAGCGTCGTCTTGTTGCTAATCTTAGGGTCAAAGTTTTCATTCTTTCCCCACTGAATATGCTGTTAGCTGTGGGATTTTCATACATGGCCTTTATTCTGTTTAGGAATACTAGTTTATTGATTTTTTAATCATTAAAGTATGTTAAAAAGGTGGGTGTTTAATTTTGTCAGATGCTCTTTCTGCACCAATTGAGACGATCGTGGATCTTTTTTCTTCGTTCTGTTTTCGTGTGCTGTCAGACTTGTGTTTCAGTCTTTTTTGATAGGTTTTGGCAGCTCTTTCTTTCTGCTCTCTCTTCCTCTGTCTCATTTCAGTATGTGAGGTCAGTTCTTGATTTCATGCCTTGGCTTTAAGATTTTATTTTATTTATTTTTTTAAACTTTTTTTTTGTTTGTTTATTTATCTTTTAGAGGGGAAGGGAAAGAGAGAGGGAGAGAGGGAGAGAAATATCAATGTATGGTTGCCTCTCATGCAGGGAACTGGCAACCCAGGCATGTGCCCTGACTGGGAATTGAACCGTGATCCCTTGGTTCACAGGCCCGCGCTCAATCCACTGAGCTACACCAGCCAGGGCTGGCTTTAAGATTTTAAACGTTATTAGTTGGTGTGAACTGGAGCATCCTTAATACAGACTTCAACTCATCTCTGATCAGATTATTTCTGAGAATGTAAGTGATCTTCTCTTAGTTAAAATCTTAGTATAATTGATAAACAGATGAAAGGAAGTCAAGGAACTTTTTTTAAAAAAAGATTTTACTTTTAGAGAGAGGGTAAGGAGAGAAGGGAAGGAAAGGAGAGAAGGGAAGGAAAGAAGAGAGGGGGAGAAACTCACTGTGAGAGAGAAACATAGATCGGTTGTCCCTTGTACACGTCCGACCACAGACTGAACCCGCAACCCAGTCAAGTACCCTGACCAAGATCAAGCAGGAGACCCTTCCCTTTGCAGGACGATGCCCAACCAACTAAGCCACACCCATCAGGGTCAAGGAACCTTTTTTCACATGTTTTCTGTAAGTACAGTAGTCTCCCTTATCCACAGTATCAGTTTTTGTGGTTTTGCTTTCTGTAATTTCAATTACCTGTGGTCAACTGTAGCCTGAAAATATTAAGTGGAAAGTTACAGGAGTAAACAATTTGTAAGTTTTGAATTGTGCGCTGTTCTGATATTATGATGTAATCTTGCTCCATCCACCTGGGATGTGAATCATTTCTTTGTCCAGTATATTCATGCTCTGCGCACAATATATAACCACTCGTCTCTGAGGCGCCAAGCGGCTGTCTCGGTTTTCAGATTGACTGTGGAGGTTACAGTGCCTGTGTTCAGGTCACCCTTACTTTATTTACCAGCAGCCCCACAGAACAAGACTGCTGGTCCTGGCAATTCAGGTATGCCAGAGAGAAGCTGTAAAGTGCTTCCTTTGAGGGGAAAGGGGAAAGTTCACAACTTAATAAGGCATTTTATCATCTCACATTATCACAAGAAGGGTGAGTGCAGTACAGTAATATACAGGCTCTGGCACAAGTAACGCCTCTTCTTTATTACATAAAAATCTTTTCTTACAAAATCATAAACATGTAATTCTGTAACAACATCACACTCACACACACCACATGACATTTTAGGTGAAACGTTCAAATTGCTGTCCATCTCGTCCGAGACATTACCGCACCCTACCAACCACGCTCGATGGTGTTACTTCTGCTGGACCTGTATTTTGAGAGACCACATTTATATAACTTTGTTACAGTATACTGTTATAATTGTTGTGCTTTATCAGTAGTTATTATTACTGTTTTACTGTGCTGATTTATAAATTAAACTGTCACAGGTTTGTATAATATGTAGCAGGAAAACAGCATATAGAGGGTTTGGTGCCCTCCACGGTTCCAGTATCTGCAGGGGCCTTCGGATCTCCGTGGGTGAGGGGGCTGGTGCGCGTGTGCCAGCACCGCGTTCTCAGGGTGACAGCATCCTCCACGGTGTCTTCACAGAACTCTTGTCACCGTCGTCTGTTTAACCCTGATGCAGTAAGACATAACGTACATTTAGTATTGAACTTGCCCGTGTCCCAATAATATCCTTTACAGCACTGTTTATTTTCTCTGTTTGGATACAAGGTCCAGTCTGTTATTACACATTCTATTTAGTTGTCATGTCTCTCTAGTCTCTTAATCTGGGGTAGTTTTCCAGACTTTCTTTGTCTTTTAATGTCCTTGTCATGTCTTGAAATTTGTCGCTCCACAGGTCAGTTGTTTTGTAAGTTGTTCCTCAGTTTAAGCTTGCCTGGTTATTTCTTTGTGGTTAGACTCAGGCTCTCTGTTTTTGGCAGGCATATGGTTATAAAGTGATATTCTGTTTACTCTCAGTGCCCCGTGCCAGGAGGCACACAGTGTCATTTTGTTCAGTATTGTGATGTCGTGTTGATCATGTTAGCCATCACTCCCAGGAACCTAGTTTCCTTTTTGTGAAAACTGGTAAACAGCAGTACCTGGCTCTGCATTGCTGCTCAGAGGCTTGTGTGCCATGCTTCAGGGCTTCAGTGTATTGTGTATGTGAATGATCAGGAGTTTATGTTGATACTATGTAGGCATTCAAACCTTACACCAGACTCTTTCCTCCCTGTTTGTATCTTTTCATATTGGGAATCCAGGCTCCCAACAACAGCTGTATAGTATCCATTTGTTTAGTTAACTACGATACACTCAAAATGCAAAATAGTTTTAGGATTGCTACTTAATATTTCAAACAGCAAATCTAAGTAGAATTCAGGTTTCTTAGTATTCTTTTTGTTGTTAGACCTGAGGGCATATATTCAGAGTACTTCTTTCAGAAGTTATTTAGATTAGGTTTTCTTTCTTTTTTTTTTTTTTTTAAATAACTCTGTTTGTGCTTGTATTATTCATTTGAAAGTCAAAATTATACCGGAAAAAGTATACTGAGATAAGTGTCACCATTACTCGTTATCTTCCTGAAAGTAAGGAAGGACATATGTACAAATATGTTCACACATATTTTTAAATTGTAGTATACTTTATATATTATTTTGAACTTCTTAATATGTCTCAGGAATCATTCCATGTTAGTCAATTTATACAGATCTTTCATATTCTTTCCTCTCTTTTAAAAGCAATAGCTACAGAGTATTCCATTATGTGTCTTATGTCATAATTGATTCAGATATATTTCTCCATGTTTTGGCATTTAGATTGTTTTTTTATAATTTGCTGTTATAAATAACAGTGAGTGTATTTTACATTGTTGGAAGTGTATCTTCAAGGTAAATTCCTGAGAGTGACATAGCTAAATCAGAGTGAAAATGCCCATGCAGCCTTGTTAGACGCCGCCGCATTCCTGTCTGGAGAGCTGTGGCCGCTTCATATCCTAACCGGCGGTGGAGGAGAGTCTCCGCAGCCTCAGCAGGGAAGTGCGATATAAAGCTGTTGAATTTTGTGGTTATTATAGATGACAAATGGTATTTCAGAGGGATTTTAATTTTTTCTTTTTCAAGTTATATTTTATTGATCATGCTATTACAGTTGCCCCAATTTTTACCCCTTGCCCTGTCCACCCAGTACCTGCCTCCCTCAGGCAGCCCCTACACCGTTGTTCATGTCCGTGGGTCATGCATATGGGTTCTTTGGCTGCTCCATTTCCTATACTGTACTTTACATCCCCGTGACTGTTATGTAACTATTTATTGCCTCACCTCTTCACTCTAATTTAGTATTAGTATGGTTTCAGTGCTGAAGTCTTTAAAAGTTCTTCTGTTTTCTACAGAAACAGAAAATCTAAGACTATGGTATAAAAAGAGAGGAGAATTTTATGTGGAATTGTTTTACTCATTTGTTGCATTACTAACAAAAAGTTATTCCTGGTGAATTAGATATTATCATAAGATGACCTTGAGTTTGGGAAATTGAAATATTTTTCAAGTAAATTAATTTATCCTTTTAAACTGTTAGCCCACATTTAAGTTTCTGATGTCATTATTTTATAATTATTGGAAATACTTACTGATTTTTCTCTGGACCTTGCCCACAAAAATATGTTAAATTTTCACATTAATTGATAAAAATATTTGTCAAAACTCACCTGATTTTTAACCTCATGGCTGGGGAAACAGAAGCGAGAGACAGACAGACACACAGAGAGACGTAGGAAGCTAGGTTTAGAGATGTTACTTAGCTTACTTAGACCAGACAGGACAGAACTCACAGATCAGCCTTGGGGCTCAGCACTAACACCGCTTCTCTGACGGGGAAGGTAGAAGTTGTGTCTGTCAGCACAGAGTAGCATTTGTAAGGCACCTCCCGTGTTTTTCGGACCGTAAGACGTACTCCCACCCCCCAAATTTGGGAGGAATAATGGTTGTTGATGCTGCTATTGAGTTCTGTTTACCTTTACATTGTTGGAATATTATGTTATTTATGTTATTAAATATTTTACCACATTTTTTGCTTCAAAATTTTTTTCCTATTTTCCTCTAAAACCTGGGTGCATCTTATGGTCCGAAAAATAAGGTATTTGGTTTGGAGATTAAGTATTTATTGCCTTTTAAAAAATTGTATGGTCATGTACCCCTACTTTTTCTTTAAACATGCCAACATTATTATGGCTTCCCCCTTCCTCTTACTGTTTTTTTCCCTGATATCCAAGTATAATGAGTTTTGCCCTTGTAAAAGAAATAGGGTGACTTAGTAATTATAAAAACATGAAATTGATGAATTCACTTTCATAGAAAGGAATTATTTTATACATTAGGGGTATATTTTAAGTATTTAAAATTTTTAAATATTTATTTTAAATATTTATTTTAACAGACTTATTTGACACTCTTTTTATTTTCCCATTTTCCCAAAGTTGCCTCCTGAAGTTGGTATTTGCTTAGAGCAGTTCAGGGGAATGGTTGGAAATATTTTAAATATATTTCTGAAGAAGCAGGACCAGTTGACTACTTGTGTTGGCATTCAGGTCTCCAAAATTAATATTTATTATTTAACAGCAGTGTGTGACAGAAGTACATTATCACAGAAGGATGTAAAAGACTTCAAGTAAATCTTTATTTTTTTAGCTTAGAAAAAAAGTGTGTGAGATTTTTCTTAGTTTTTTTCTTTCTTGAGATTCCATGACTTTCTTGAATCTGTAAGTTTGTCTTTTACCAAATTTGGTTACTTTTCAGTCTCTATTTCTTAAAGTAGGTTCTGCCCCATTCTTTCTGTCCTCCCCTTTTGAGATTCTGACTATCCTTTGATGTCATCTCATAGATGCCTGAGACAGCCCATTCTGAAGGCCTTTTTTCTTTGAATTGTTTATTTGTATGGATATATTTTCAAGTTCATAGAATCTTTCCTCATTTTCTTTCTTTCTTTTTATTTTTGCTCTGAAGCACATGCCATTCTAGAATTCCATTTTGTTCATGATTGACTCACTTCCTTTGCTGGGACTCCTGTTTAGTCATTCATTGAGAACCTTCAGCATATCTGTAATAGTTTAAGATCTTTGCCTGCTCATTTCTGCTAATTTCAATATCTCAGTAATCTTTGGGCAGATAATGAGTAACTAATCCTAGGAATCAAACACATTTTGTGGTTGTCTTGAAGATAAGGGAGGCAAAGATCCAGTCAAGTTGATAGAGGCACTTAATGAGATAGCTTCAGTTACACCCTTTGGCCTGTTTTAGAGCCCTTCTCAGGGGTGCACAGCTCTGAGCTGATAGTGATGTTAGATTAGATCAGTTGGAATCAGAAGGGTAAGAGGCCGCCCACAGGTATGTCCTGTTATAGCAAGTAGACCAGTAGAATAGTGAGAAACTCGTGAGCGGTGCTTCTTGAAAATATGTGTGTAGACAATGGTTTTGAACTAAATAGTTATCAGTAAGACTATAATTTTTCTTGAGGGTTCAAGTTGCTTGTATCATATAGTAGGTTGAATGACCTATAATCATTAAGAATCATAAGAATAAATAACCATTCATTTATTCTTCTCAGGAACATGCCTTCAAAGAACTTTTATTTTTTTGGTGAATAATACTACTAATAATGGTTTCTCTTATTTCTAAAGTTGTTCACAGTTCATTTTTTTCCTTATCAATTGTTTTCATCTAACTTGATCACTGAAATTCAAGTTATATTGTCAGGTTTAGTTGAAACATCCATACTTTCTCAGATTTGAAAGAATATTAAGTTGTGAAAAGATTCTGGCCAAATGACTAAAATTTTGAGCTAACCATTTTTATTAAAGTGAATATAGATTCATTCACATGAAACAAGTTTTAAAATTTTCATTAAAATGTTCTTTTCTTGTGAATTTATAAATATAAAAGAGTGCATAAAACTTTACAGTTCAAAGGACAATAAAGTTAACATCCCTGAACCATTTACTCCGGCTTAAGAAGTTCACGGCCCTGTGTGTCTGTCTCTTTTCTCTCGAGAATAAGTCACCACTGTGAAATTTGCTTGCTTTTCTTTACAGTTTTACCATCTTTATAAGTATTCCTATAGAATATGTTGTTTATTTTTGCTTGCTTTTAAACTTTATGTAAATGAAATCATATTGTGTATTTCTGTGACTTCTTTTCCAAGTATTTTTTTTTTTAGATGTTGATGGAATGACTGAACCACAGTTTATTTATTCATCTTCATTAAATGGAGATTTATTCCCAGGTTTTCATGATTATGCATAATGTTGAATAATACATGTCTTCCAGTTCCCATATGCAAGAGTTTCTCTAGATGCTGTTGTGTATCTAAGATAGACTCTCTGGGTTGCAGCATGTGCACACACTCCAGTGAAATGGGTGGATGGCAGACGTCAGTAAAGTGGTTGTGTTCATTTGCATTCTCAGTGGCAGTTGACAAGATATTCTTGCCAACACCTGGTATTATTGACTTTAAAATTTTTGCTAATTAGATGGGTGTGAAATTGTATGTCATTGTGGTTTTAGGTGCATTTCTGCGATTGCTAGGGAGTTTGGATATCTTTTTATATGTTTATGGGCCATTTGTGTTTTCTTCTCGATAAGTGCCTGTCTTGCCTTCCAGTGACTGCCACCGTGCTTTGTACAGTGCAGAATCATGCTGCGAGTGTGAACAAATTGTTAATTTATTTGGTAGGAATTGCTGAAGCTCTCTCTGGTGCCACGAAATTTGCTTTTACTTCTTGGACTTTTGTATTAAAATATATATCTAGCATTGAGAGTTAGAATACACAGAATGTTTAACATGAGAATAAACTAGTCTCATTTGTTATTTTGCATTATTTCATGTTATTTGGTGTTTAATGATATTTTCTTCCCTAAGACGTAATTCATATATAAGAAATGAAGGAAATAGGTTGTATTATGGAAATTAAATCCATTCTCAATATAGTTTGATAAAATTATCAAATACTGTGGCTTTATTCTTAGTCATAACTTTAAATTCTTATTGTTTAAGAAGTATCATTATTTATGCTGATTTGCATCACATTTCATTAAGAAAGTAACTGGTGTTGCTTTTTGTTTCAGCTAAACCATTTACTTCTAAAGTGAAACAGATGCGGTTACATAGAGAAGACTTTGAAATATTAAAGGTGATTGGCCGAGGAGCTTTTGGGGAGGTAAGAGACAAAGAATTAATAGAAGATGTGCTAATTGTTTTGGAAGCTATTTTATACAGTCTGAAAAAAAATTAACTGAAATATTATTTACTTCCTGATATAATTGATATGATTGATCACAAGATACATTAAAATTCTGAATGAAATATTTCTACATGAAGTTTCTTCCCCCAAGATATTTCTGTTCTTCACATGTCATTGTAAGTTTGAATTTGCATCTGCACTCTCTTCTGTTACGTTGGTCTGTTTGTCTCTCCTTGTGCCAATATGGCACTATCTGAAATTGTTCCACTTTAAGTCTTTTTTAAATATATTTTATTGATTAAGCTATTATAGTTGTCCCATTTTTCCTCATCATTCCCCTCCACCCTGCACACCCCCTCCCATCTACATTCCCCCACTTTAGTTCATGTCCATGTGTCATAAGTTCTTTAGCTTCTACATTTCCCACACTATTCTTGCCCTCCCCCTGTCTATTTTCTACCTACCGTCAATGCTACTTATTCTCTGTACCTTTCCCCCTCTATCCTCCTCCCACTCCCCTGTTGCAAACCCTCCATGTGATCTCCATTTCTGTGTTTCTGCTCCTGTTCTAGCTGTTTGCTTAGTTTGCTTTTATTTTAGGTGTGGTTAATACCTGTGAGTTTGCTGTCTTTTTACTGTTCATATTTTTTTTCTTCTTTTTCTTAGGTAAGTCCCTTTAACATTTCATATAATAAGGGCTTGGTGATGATGAACTCCTTGAACTTGACCTTATCTGAGAAGCGCTTTATCTGCCCTTCCATTCTAAATGACAGCTTTGCTGGATAGAGCAATCTTGGATGTAGGTCCTTGACTTTCATGACCTGGAATACTTCTTCCCAGCCCCTTCTTGCCTGTAAGGTCTCTTTTTAGACATCAGCTGACAGTCTGATGGGAACTCCTTTGTACGTGACTGTGCCCTCATCCCTTGCTGCTTCTAGAATTCTTTCCTTCACTTTAATCTTGGAGAATGTAATGATGATGTGCCTTGGTGTGTTCCTCCTTGGGTCCAACCTCTTTGGGAGACTCTGAGCTTCCTGGACTTCCTGGAAGTCTATTTCCTTTGCGAGATTGGGGAAGTTCTCCTTTATTATTTGTTCAAATCAGCTTTCCACTTGTTGCTCTTCCTCTTCCCCTTCTAGAACCCCTATAATTTGGATGTTGGGACGTTTAAAGATGCCCCGGAGATTCCTAAGCCTCTCCTCATTTTTTTTTGAATTCTTGTTTCTTCCTTGTTTTCTGTTTGGTTGGTTGTTTCTTCCTTCTGGTCCACTCCATTGATCTGAGTCCCAGTTTTCCTCCCATCTCTATTGGTTCCCTGTGCGTTTTTCTTCATTTCATTTATTGTAGCCTTCATTTTTTTCATCTAATTTGTGAGCAAAATCAACCAATTCTGTGAGCATCGTGATCACAAGGCTTTGAATTGTGCATCTGATAGGTTGGCTATCTCTTCGTTGCTTACATAAATTGGCTCTGGGGCTTTGATCTGTTCTCCCATTCAAGCCATTTTTCCCCCCCGGTCGTGCCTGTTCCATAGTGAGGGGTAGAGCCTTAGGTGTTCCCCAGGGCAGGGCAGCCCAGTCACTGGATAGTGATGCTGTATGTGGGGGCGGGGTCTGAGAGGGAACAATGGCACTTGCTCTGCTCTCTCTCGGGACGGATTCCAGTCCCTTCCACCGCTTCCCCTTTGCCTGGATTATCTGCATACGAATGTGGGACCACCTGGTCAGCCAGCCGCCTTGAGTGGCCTCATTGGGAATGCACAGTTGCCACCCCATGCCTGGGGTCCGCTAGCCGCCACCTGTGCACCTAGAATCTGCCAGCTGCTGCTGCCTGCATGCCTGGTCCACACCTCCACTTTTTCCTGTTGCGAGTCTGCCCCTCTGACCGGTCTGGATGAATGGTTGTTGGACTTCTGTACAGTTCAATTTTCTATCAGTTTTGGTTGTTTCTAAATCTTTGTTGTCCTTAATTTTGGTTGTGAGAGGAGGCATAGTGTGTCCACCTACGCCTCCATCTTGGCCAGAAGTCGCTACTTTAAGTCTTGATATCTGGTAGTATATGTACTCCAGCTTCTTCCCTCTCTTCCTCAGTGGTAGGCCCTTTATGTTTTTGTATAATTTTAGAAACAGTATTTCAGTTTCGACTTACTCTTACAAACCCACACTCACATACCCACACATCTGTTGGAATTTTGACTAGGATTGCACCGAAACTAGAATCATTTTGTAGGTAATTGGTATCTTAACAATATTGAGTCAGCCAATTTATGAACATGGTATATTCGTCCATTTATTTTGGGCTTTATAAATTTAGCTCACTGATATTTTATAGTTTCCATTTAGTAGAGAGGACTTCTGTATCTTCTAGCAGATTTATTCCTAGGTCCGCGCTATTCGTTATTTTAATTAGAATAGCAGAAATAATTAAAATGTCATTTTTTTGTTTTGCTCAAAATACAGCGTGATTTTAAAGTTGATTTATGATTTTTTTGATCTTTAGAAGTTTATTACTCAATTTCCAAATATTTGGAGGGCTTTCTACTTATGTCTGTTTCTGAGTTATAATTCTAGAATAGTCAGAGAACATAAACTGTATGATTGCAGTCCTTTGAAATTTGCTGTGCAGTATTCTATAAATATCATTTAGTCAGGTTCATTAATCTTGTTTAAATCTTCTACATTCTTACCTTTGTTTTCTCTGCTTGATCTGTCATTTCCTGAGAAAGGATGTATTTAATTTCATTTTTCAGTTTCACTGATAACAAATGCAGAGTTATTATATCTTTCTCTTTTATCATAATGGAATGATCCTTGTTATCTCTAAATAATGTTTTTCAGTGAAATTTTTCTTAATCTGATGTTAGTAGAATGATTTTAGCTCTTTTTGTATTAGTATTTGCATCCTTTCAGTTTCAGCTTTCTACAACCTTATGGTGTGTTTACTGTTAAGTAGAATATGGTTAGTGTTACTCTTTTTTAGGTTATGAAGTTTTCCTTCTACTCCTATTCTGTTGAGAGCTTTTATTGTGCATACAAGGTAACTTTATCAAAAGCTTTTTCTAGATCTATTTTGATGATACAATTCAATGTCTGTATTAATGTCAGAATCACACTAATTTTTAATGTGAGAATCACACTAACTTTGAAGTGTACACAAGTCTCATTGTTTGTGACACGTCCTTTAAATGTATAGCTGGGCTTGATATGTCATTTTGTTATGATTAATTTGTTTATGAGTGTGAGCAAGACTGGTCTTTAATTGACCCATCTTCTAGTTTCTTCATACTTGTGACTGATATGCTGAGCTTATAGGACAATTTGGGAAGTGTTTCTGCTTTCTTAATTTTCTGTAAGAATTTGTGTAAAGTTGATATTATCTCTTTCTTTAAATGCCTGGAAGATTTCACTAGTGAAGCTGTCTACACTAGGAGCACAAATTCTTTAAATTTGTTCACATATCTTTTGAGTTAAATTTGATATATGTTGAAATACACTAATTGTGTATGTACAGTTCAGTGAGTTTTGAGAAATGAATTCACCTTTATCGAGAGAGAATGTTTACATCATCCTAGGAAGTTTCCTTCCCTGGCAGATCCACATAATTTCCATCGAGTGGACATTGTTAGAAAATTTCATATGAATGGAATTATACTGTATACTCTTTTGTGTCCAGCTCTTTTCACTCAGAACAACGTGTATGAGTATTCCTTGTAAGTAAACGTGTTAGTACTTTTTATTGCTGAGCAGTATATTATTTCATTAATATATAACAATTTATTCCTTCTGTTGATGAATATTTGGGTTGTTTCTGCTTTTTTGGCTGTTAGGAATAATGCTGATGTGAATATTCTTGTAAGCCTTTTTATGGAAATTGTCTCCATTTTTCTTGGGTAAATACCTAGGGACGGAGCTGCTGTGTTAAATGGAAGGTCACGTTTAAATTTAAAAGGAACTGGTAGACCTTCTCCAGTGGGGCTGCACCATTTTACTTCCTACCAGTGCCACGTTCTCACCAATATTTTTTGTTGTAATTTTAGCTGTTCTAGCAGGTGTTTGATGGAATCTCATAGTCTTAAATTGCATTGTTATTTAAATTTATATATAGCAACATAATGATTCACCATTCTTATATATTCCTTTGTGAAGTGTATGTTCAGATATTTTGCTCATTTTTAAAAATTGGGCTATTTGAATTGTAAGAGGTTTTTATATTTATAAATGTCCTTTGTCAGATATGTTTTGTTCATGTTCTCTCACAATCTATGTGGCTTGCCTATTAATTTTCTTGAAAATGTCTTGACAACCAGAAGTTTTCAATTTTAATGGTATAATTTTATGAAATATTTTTCTTTTATGTTTATTATCCCCCCCCCCAAGAAATCCTTGTTTACATTCAGGTCACAGGGGTATCCATCTATTTATTTTTATTTTCTAAAAGATTTTATGTATTTTTAGAGAGAGAGGTAGGGAGGGTGAGAGAAACATCAATAGGTTGCCTCTCAAACGTGCCCCGACCAGAGACTGAACCTGCAACCCAGGCATGTACCCAGCCAGGAATCGAATCGCTGACCTTTAGCTTTTCCAGGAAGATGCCCAACTAGCTGAGCCACAAAGGGGCAGAGCTCACCTATTTTTTTTAAAGCTTTATAGTTTTAGCTCTTATGTTCAGGTTGGTGATCCATTGCAAATTCATTTATGATGTGAGATGGGGGTTGAGGTTCATTTTTTAAAATAATGTAGATATCCATTGTTTTAGCAGTGTTTGTTGAAAAGGCTATTTCCCCCTCTATTAAATTGACAGCATCTTTGTCAAAAAAAAAAAAAAAATCAGTTGACTCTGAGAGTGTTGATCTATTTCAAAGTTGAGAGTAAATAATGAAGTGTGAGCACAAGTCCTCCTGTGTTCTTTTTCAGATTGTTTTAGCTATTCTAGGACTTTTGCATTATTGCGTAAGTTTCAGAATTAGTATGTCAATTTCTATAAAAGCCTGTTAGTATTGAAATTGAATTTGCATTAATTTTATCAATCAGTTTTGGGAGGTCTGACAGCTTAATAATGGTGAATGTACTTGTTAGTCCATGATGTTTGTCTTTGTTTTTTAAGGTCTGTTTTAAGTTTTCTTGAGATTATCTTGTTATTTTAGTGTACAGGTCTTGTTCACATTTTGTTAAATTTATTTTTAAGTATTGTATTTTTTATGCTATGGTAAATGATACTTAAAACAATTTTATATTCATATCATATGCTGCTAATATGTAGATTAGCACTGATTTTTGTATCTGATTTTATGTCCTAAATTTATTATAAGTGGTTTTATGTTGTTTTGGGGTGCTACTTTGTTTTTCTAAGTAAACAATCATATTGTTTGAGAGTAGGGATGGTTTAGTTTCCTTTTCACTGTTCAGACTTTATACCTTTTATTTCTTTATCCTATTGCACTAGCTTGGACCTCTAATACAGTGTTGAATAGGTGTCATAGGGTAGATATCCTTACCTTATTCTTGATCTTTGGAAGAAAGGATTTAGTGTTTCACTATTAAGTATATTATTGATTGAAGAAATTATCTTCTGTTACTACTTTGCTGAGAATTTAAAACAATTATTAACAGGTAGTGAATTTTTGTTACATGTTTTTTCTGCATCTCTTGAAATAATCATACTTTTACTCCTTTATTCTGTTATTAGGTGGGTGACCTTGATTGAACTTTTTTAATACTTTCTTTCCCTTCCCCCTCCCCTCTTCCTCCTCCTTCCCTCCCTAGTGAGCATTTAATGAACTTCCCTCTATGTGGCTTCAAGCTACCAGGACACAGGCCCCCACCAGCACCCTTAATTTTCTCCCTCAGCTCTTCTGCTGAAGACTTTGACCTTCACAATGACAGGCCGCTTTAGGAACTCTCTCCCCAGGACTTTGTAGTGGCCACATTGGCAATGGGAGTGGCTCCCATGTTGTTTTTGTCAGCATCTACCCGTGTCTGCTCACTGACCAAGGTCCACAGTTTATTGAAGTTGACAGTGGGGCAGAAGCTCTGGTTCCTCTTTGAGTGGTGATGCCTCACACCACCTTTCCCAAAGTAACCTGGGGGTATTTGTTGAAATTGGTCCAAGGAAAATGATGATGCGAGCTACCAGCACTCCTGGGCCTCCTGGAGGCTTCTTGCGCATGGCCATGGCCACAGCTCATGTCGCACCAAAGCTTCTGGTCTTCCTTAGTCTGGGTGGCGTATCGTATCAGTGGCTGAGATGCAACAGCAGTAGAATTTATTTTTTAAAGCAGTTTTAGACTCATAGCAAAATTGATCAGCAAGTACAGAGTTCCCATATACTTCCTGCCCTTGCATGCAGCCATTCTAACAGGAGTGTAGTGGTATTTCATGGGTGTTGTAAGTTGCAATTTTCTAATAGTTGGCAATACCGAGAATCTTTTCAGATGCTATTTGCCATCTGTAAGTCTTCACTGATGAGGTGTCTTTTAAGATTTTTGGTTCATTTTTGAAAGGGGTTTGTTTTCCAATTGAGTTTTAAGAGTTCTCTGTTTATTTTGGATAACAGTCCTTTATCAGATATACCTTTCATGTAACTGGTAAGTTAGAATTGATTAAAATTCCTGCTTATCAGACAGTGTACTCTAATTCTTCAGTACTGTTGTGGTTTATTAAAGTTTGTTATGTGGTTATAAAATGGTCTATCTATATTACACTTCATGTGCATTTGAGAATAATTTTTATTCTACCTTTGTTGCTTATAGTTTTAGGGGGTGGTTATTAAAGTTTTCAAATATAATTGTATGTCTACTAGCCTTCCTCCTATAGTTTTGTCCAGTACATATACTAATTATTAGACTGATTCTAAAGTTTATTTGTGAAAATAATTAAGGATCATCAGAAATATTCCTAAAAACTGGAGTAATGACAGAGCCACCATGTTGTAAAACATGTTACAGAGCCTCAACAGGTAGCACGTGGATAAGAAGTTCAGAAATGTTCTCAGACATGCATAAGAATTTAATATTTGCTAAAGGCAGCACCTCCGATTTGTGCAAAAAAGATAGAATTTTAATAAATGGTCTTGTGACAACTGGACAGCAAATTGGAAAAGTCCTTTTGTGGGTCCTAAAATTCATACCATATATTAGGTCAAACTACAAATGAATCAAGTGTTCAAGTGTAAAATATAGGACAGACAGCACATGCACCCAGCGGTAGGTCGAAGAACGGTGGTAGATCCGCACGGTGGAGCGCGGTGTGGCCGCAGTGAAGAGAAAGCTCGCTGTTTGCCCGTGGAGAGCTCCAGGGTGTGTTGTAAACTGAATAACACAAGATGCAGGGTACGTATATAGAGTGCTGTCTTTTGTTCAAAGGAGGTAGAAATATTATGATTCATAATTGTATTTTCACAAAGTGACATCTTACAGGGACAGCGAATGGGGCACCTGTAGACAGGACAGGAGTGGGAGTGACACTTCTAAGTGGAAACCTTTTTTTGTTTTGTTTTAATTTTTAAAGAATGCAGTGTATTATCTATTTTAAAGTCATTAACTAATATTTCCAGGTTGAGGTCATTTAACCTGCAGGTTCTGTGAATCACTTAAGGAAGAAGTGACTGCAAATTTAAAGTTCCCCAGATAATAGAAAAAGAGGGACCACCGCCTGGCTCATTTTATGTGGCTGAAACCTGACAGTATGTTGAGTGAAGGAGGCCACATGGGAAAGGATGGACATGACGCGGTTTTATGACAGAAGTCAGGGTGTGGGTCCTCGGGCTATCTGTAGTGGGGAATGCAGAGGTTGCCACGGGGGTGCTGGGTGGCTGCCGTGCTGTTTCTGAATATGGATTTTAGTTACATGTTCACTTTATCCGTGTGTTTAACTCCTCATTGGTTTTATTTTTTATGTTATAATCAGTTATAAATGTTTTAAAATAATTTTTAAAAGGAGCTGTAATAATCATGGAATTTATGTTCATCTAACAGACTCGCTTTAAAGTATATAAAGCAGCACCCGAATAGAATGCGTAGGGGCATACAGGAGCTTTCACGGTTCAAAATCGCACTTTCAACTCTCTTCTCAGAAACTGGCACGTCAAGCAGATAAAATCAAGACTTACAAGTGTTTATTTTTTTGAAGGTGAACTTTTTAATCACATAGTTAAATCTCATACTGTGTTAAAACGATTGGTAAAGCAGTGATTTTTAAAAATAGTAAAAACTAGTTTCTCCCAAACTAGTTTTACCAAAGGAATAGAGGTCACTCAGATCTTTATCTAGTAGGGACCTCCTAGTTTTGTTTTAAACTATTATATTGGGACTTACACTCTGCAACTAGCACAGCAATTCTAGACACTGTTAGAATTGTTTATTCACATGATCAATCCAGGTTCATTGCAAATAAATCTTCTTTAAAAAAAAGTCATGCTGCAGAAGAAGACAGTGAAGGTATGCAACACTGGAAGGTCCAGCAGGTCAGGGGCCCCAGGACAAAGTGGCTCTTTTCATTACAGGACTGTATTATCTCTCTTCTTCTCCTAAATCTAGAAAATGACTGCTTGGTAAGAGATACCGAATATATGTGAGAATTTAGGTCCTTATTTTAGGAATCCCTGTCTTCATTCCTTTGGAAAACCTGGTGAAACCCTGCAGGGTCTCAGTCAGTTCCGCTCTCAGGAGATCTGGTGGGTTTGGAGTTTGGTGGAGCAGGCTCTGGGCAGCAGGAGCCCTGTAGAGCTAGGCTACATGAAAGTCCTTATTAGGAGATTTGAAGGGCTCACTGCCTGTGAGAAGCGAGGATCAGTTCTCTGAGGAGCTGAGATGTAGCCAGGGTCTGGGGTGGTTTGCTGTGAGAGAGCTCTACTTAACCCAGAAAAAATCGACTCAGCCAGTACACACAGGTTTCGCCTAGTCTAGTCCTTCAAGCCCTGAAGCACACTGGCCATTGTCTAAACTGTTAAATCTTATCTGAACTAAAAAAATGCACAAGGAATCTTCACCCCTATCCCATACTTAACCGAACTTGCCATATTAAAAAAATAAAAAAGTGTGCCGGACTGACTAGATAGGTTATCGTGGGGCTAAAACTGTTTTTCCAGTCCTGATCAGGATGGGAGATTTTCACCACCATCTCTCTGGTTCCACAGTATTGGTTCCAAATGCCCTTTTCTCAGAGCATTTGAAGAAGCAACTGCCATCCTGGTCAGTTCTCTAGTTGACAGCCAGCTAGTAGAGGGTGGCATTTTCCACTCTCCTGTCCAGGATGAAGATGGTGTGGCCTTCCTTTGTCTCATCGGTGACATGTTGGACCTCAGGCTTGGATTGTATAGGAAGTGGGCGAACACAGGGAGGTCTCCCTCCACTGGGCCATTCTTGTAAATATCAGTTGTGACCATCACGCTGGAAGGGGCGCAGTCGACACTCTACCTGTAGTGCTTGTTGTTTTTGTAGGAAGGAAATAGCTAGGCTCACAGGCCTTGCTGTACTTGGAAGGGTCTCTGTACGTCCATCACCTGCTGGCTGAGAACCATCGAAGTGGTGCTCACAAGGGCGGGGCAGGGGTGTGTGGGGAGGGGATGGGCTAGGTTCTGCAGCCTACATGGGAGTTATAGAGGCTACTGGAGACCAACAGGGCCTTTCTTGGTCCAGAAACTCCAGGCCCCAGAGGGAAAGCCCCCAGACAGCCATCTCTGTATTACACGGGAGATGAGCAGGTTTTGGCAGATGTCTCCCCATTGGCATTCCCACGGTGTGAGTGGAGACCTGATCAGAAATGGTTTCCGTGGCTCCAGACACCCAGTAAGAAATGTAGGAACTCTGTCAGTGATGTCCTTTTAATGTTCTGACAGTTTGGTCACTTTTCCCAGATACCAAAGTTTTTTAGGCAGATCCCTTTTCTTAGCCAACTGAACTCTCTGAGGGAGCTTGGGTCTATCCAGGAAAGCCTCACACAGCACATTCAGCTCCTGGGCTCATCATGGAGGCTGAACAGTTCATCCACAGGAGTACGAAACAGGGTCTGCATGGGGTAATAGGCAGGCAGCACCACCAGGCAGAGGGGGGCTGCTAGGGCCCAGCACACCTGGGGCCCTGGATCCTGGGTTTACCGAAGCTGTGGGTCCCTGAGCCCGCAGTTGCTGTGTCCAGTCCTGATACCTGGTTCCTGGAACCCACTGCACCATTGTTGCTCTGAGACAACATACAGCATGTTTTAATGACATGATTATACCAAACCTAATAGATGAGTGTGGGATTCTGCATCCAGCAGGGAATGCACACTCCATTCCTAGCCTACACAGATCATTGTTAAAATGTATCTTGTTCTAGGCCACAAAGGGTACCTGAATATCTTCCCAGAAAATCATTACTATGCAGACCATGATATCTGACCTTAATAAAATATAATTGGAATTTAATATCATTAAGCAAAGAAAATGACCTTAAAAACATAGATCATAAGGGAAATTATAATTAGATAGGAATGGAAATACTGCATTTGAAAATTTGAGGTAAATAGAGCTTTTCAGGAAACAAGAAACTTTGATAAACAGCTACGGACCGAATTGTGTCTCCCAACCCCCGCCAAAAAAAAAAAAAAAAAAAAAAAAATCCACGTTGCAGTCCTAACCTCCAGCACCCAGAATGTGACCCTGTATGAAAACAGGGTCTTTACAGAGGGAGCTGACCTAAAAGGAGGTCATCAGGGTGGGCCCTGATCTAACTGATGTCCTTTGAAGAATGGGAAGTTTGGACATGGGCCTGGGCAGAGGGGAGTGAGTGAAGACACAGGAGAAGCTGGCCATCTCAAGCCGAGGAGAGAGGCTGTGAGTTAAAGGCGAGGTTGAATTTTTGATTTATTATACTCAGTGCTTAGCACATTGTTTGTAAATGTAATAAATTTCCTAATCCGAGATTAAAAACAGAAAAATGAAGTTCTTTTTTTCTTTCATGCTTTTCTGTTCTCACTAATGAAAATCATAGTTATTAATCACTATAATCCAGCAAGTTCCACTCCCTTGTTTAGGGTCACAGTCTAACCAGCGAAAGGGAGAGGGACTCTCACAGCATTGAGAGTCCCTCAGCATGTGTAATTTTGAGGCATTTCCTTCCAGTTTTAGTTTTAGTCATAGGCAATAAAATTGGGATAGTTTTATAAACCTTAATATCTAACCAGCTTTTTAAATGAAATGTTTTGTCTTTTTTCCCGTGTTGAAATATTTCTTTATAAACCTGGTTTCTAATGGCCTCATAAAAGCTCATTATGCAGTTGTTTCTGTAATTTATCTAACAATAATGTTAAGCTAGAATGTGTGCTTGGAGTAGAAGGGTTTCCCCCCACCCCGGTCTTCACAGCAGTTCCGTGGCACCTGCAGCAGGTATCTGGTACATAATAGGTGCTCAATGCATAGATATAGGATAAAGAGATGGAATACGTAGGTGGTTCTATTTTTCTATATTATAAATAATATATAAGTAATGCTCTACAAAGCATTTTTGTACGTAATGCTCTCACTGTGTTTCAGATGATTTTCTAAACCATTTCTTCTAGAATAAATTTCTGGAGGACAGCCTTGATGGTTGTGAAAGGATATGGACAGTAACATATTTCGGTTAGTTTTGTTTTCTGTCTGAAATGATGTTAGAAAATTTTATACATTTTATATGATAATTATATTCTACAAGAACCAAAAGTTGTTCAGTTTTTTTTCTTCAGTGCATTTCTTTTTATTCAGGGAGCAGTTAGTGGTCTTGTGACTGGAATAGAGGATGTTGCTTCGGTGAAAGGTGAGAATTGGAAGGTTACTTGGGAAAGCAGTTGAGTGACTTGGTACACGCAGTGTGAAGGAACTCAGGATTGGGAGTCCTCTCAAATGTTAGTGAGCATCGTAGTGATGCAGCGAGACTTTAAAGAAAGGTGATGCTGGAGTTGGTGTAGAGGAAGGATTAGACCTAGAAGAGACCGCAGGCAGGGAGATCTGGATTCCTCACTCTCAGCCCTCTCCTCCCTACATCTAATCACTCATCAACTTTTATATCCTAAATACCCTGAGTGTCTCTTGAATTTCTTCCTCTTTCTTCCCGAGTTAGATCCTCAGTATCTTATACCTCAGCTGCTACTGCAACCTTCTCATTTCCTCCCTGCCCCAGAACCATTCTCCAGAGACCTGGTCTGGCTAAAGCCAACTCTGAAGAATGGTTCCCTGTTGCCTACATTTTAAGGTTCTGGTATATTTGGATCCTTCAGCTTCATTTCTTGCTACTCCCTGATGGGAAGAAAACCTTTCCTACAAAAGAAAACTACTTTTTGTCCCCAAACATCTTTACCCCTCCCTGCCACATGGCTATTTCTTGCTTCTGTGCCTTGCTCATGTTGTTCCCACTTCCCAAAATACCACCTCTCTCCAACCAAACCCACTCGGTCGGTGGGGTTCATGCAGGTGTCAGTCACCTAAGAAACGTTAACATGTGTATTCGCGTATTACACACCTCACTCCTCCACTCCTACCTTTTGGGTCAGAGATCTCTCTTTTTTTGCTTTTTATAGGGTCCTGTTTTTACTGTTCCTTTTCATGTCATACTGTAATTGTCTATTGAGGTGTGTTCCCCAAATTGGACTGAGATTTTTGAGGGACAAGGACTCTTACTCATCTTCATATTCTCAGTAGTTAGCATAGCATCAGCCACATAGGGAGGTGGCAACAAATGAGCCTGTTACCATTTTTCAGGTGAATAGTGAGGCTTGAACTAGGCCAGCGGCGGTGGGAAAGGAGGGTGGGTGGGAGAGACAGAGTGGAAGGAAGCTTTGGGTGTCAGTGATGAGTTGAAGGTCGAAGTCTTATGATTGAGGTGCAGCTTGAGTACATGAGTTTCATATACAGGTTTTTGACTTGTTAAATTGGGGATTTTGCTGAACATTCTAGAGATGATTAGTAGGCATCTAGAAATATCGGCCTAGATATTAGGAGATAAGGACTTAGGAGTCAGCAGCACGTAAGTATTAGTTGCGGCATTTGGAATAGATAATACAGGTCAGGAAGAAGATATGAAAAGGTGGAGTACGGATCCTTGGGGAACGACATCTAACAGGTTACAGAAAAAAGAAAAAGGAGTATATTGATTGTCAGCAATGTCCAATAATGAAGAGAGGTTGAAGCAGATGAGAATTGAGAACAATATGTTTTATTTGGAAATCAGAAGGTTATTATTAATCTTTGAGAGGATAATTTTAGTCCAGGAGAGTGAAATGACAGTAGATTGAAGTAGGTGATTGAAAGAGGTTGAGAAGCAAATACATGATGAGCAAGTGGAAAAAGAAAGCATGTGCCATTTAAAAATGTGCTTTTTGGAGGCATGATGCCTTATGGAAGAGGGATGTGATCTCAATTGTTAGGGGAAGGCAGGGAGGCAGTAAAGTTTTGTTTTGATTTTTGGGTGGGACGTGGTCTTGGAAGAGCATTCAGTTGACATTCAGGAGCCAGAAGAATGGGCACCTGAAGTCCAGAAACTGATCTTTAATGGGACAAGGGCAAGAAGAAAAAGAGCGGAGGCTGTAGGATCAAGATCTCAAATGGTAGTGTTAGCCTTGAAAAGTGGTTGGGACATTTCTTCCTTGGGTTCTAAAGGAAAAGAGGTAAGGGTAAGTAGAAATGTAGAAACATTTAAAGGTGGCGTGAGGGAATGTGAAGGGTCTGTTTTTTATGGGGTAGGCAACCAGGCCATTAATTGTAGGTAAGAGGTAGCTAGGAGAGGGGTGGGGCAGGTGGCGGCGGCGGTATTTTAGAAGATTGGTAAAGGGCAGAGAATTAGTGGTGGGCCTGCAGGTAGATTTTAGGGCTCAGTTGAGAGTGAGCCATGAAAAAGAAGAAGGAAGAAATGATAAAAAATATGTAAAGAATCCTTTTTTTTTTTTCCTTTTGTAAAGGGGACCAGAAAAAGAGGCCCTGGAGAACTGCTTGTAGTTAGTCATTAGGATTGGGAGGCTAATAGCTAGGGACAACAATATTTGTTCATCGTAGAGCTGGGAAGAATTGAAGATTGGGGTGCAGGACTGGGGAGTGGGTTGCAGGGCCCAGCAGCCTGGCCATTGGTTGACTAGGAATAAGTGCTCCTTGGCCACAGGCCAGTGCAGTTAGACCTCTAGATTCAAGTCAGTGTCTAAAGCATGACTGGTAAATTTGAGATTCAGTATGAGAAGGTATATTTTTTATTTTTCTTTCTTTTTTGGTATAGTCTTGCTCTATATGTATGTTGATTAAAGTATGTAAAGTTAATGCAACAGAGTGCTGATAATTTACTCTGTTATTTTAAGAGAGTGAATTTTGTGTAGAAAAATAGTATTGGCTGGATTACGAGCTCTTGCTGCTTGGTTCTTCATTCCTGATTAAAATATTTCTGGTGGCCTTACATACCCTGTGGTATTTATTAACTTACAGATTTCTAAATGTAAAGACAACCCTAAAGGGATAATTATTTCCTCCAAGATATGTCGTCTTCTGCCAGGAATTTGTAAACAGGTATACAGACCCAGTGGATAGGCTCACCTACCCAGTGGGTAGGCTTACCTCTGGTACAGATATCTGATAGGAGCAGCATTTCTATAAATTATGCTTTTTCTTAAAAAATTAAAACTATGAAAATAAAGCATAATTATGTTACTCCTACAAGACATGCATAATTCATGGGAAACAGTAAAGGAGCAAGATATAATTGAAAATCAACAGCTCTGCGAATTAAGAACCTTCTCTCTACGACTCAATTGTTGTCAGTTACTGCTTAACTTAACGCTGGGTTTTCCTTTTTGCTTTCAGGAAAACCTTTAACTTACGCCCTGGGTGTTGCCTGTCCACAGTTTCCTGGTGGCTCACCGCTTCTGCCTGCTCCAGCCTTGCTCCGGCAGCTTCAAGGCTTCTGAGCTTCAGAGCTTGTTGTGAAAGCTTGCTGCTTTGGCCTGCTACCCCTGCTTCAGGTGTCAAAAGCTTTTAATTAGCTTGCTTCCTCTAATTATTATAACTAGGGCCTGTGTGTCTGCATAACCCAGTTCTAGAGTCTGAAGGAGAATTATTTTTAGCCATTCATTCTTCCTTAAAACCTCTTGTACCTTGGCTCTCCTGGGATCAAGGAAAAGTTTGAAGTCCATACTGCATGGTGCACCCTCGAAAGCCTCTGCGCACACAGGGCGAGTCTGCAGTCTGTAGGGCACGCTGGCATGGGCGTGCTGTATTTTCATAGCCAGTGTCTGTTCTGGCTGGCTGATGCCCATGCTGTGCCAGTTCTTAAGTATTGTGACTGTAGCTATTGTCTGTATAAATCGTGTCTCCATAGAGAGGCTGCCTGTAGCTGTTTAGTAAGTTCTTTGTAGTGTTTTTAGTTTGCTTGTTACAGGGACTTCGTATTTTTTCATTGAGTACAGTATTTTGAACACAGACTGATCACTAATAGAGCAGTTTATAAAAAATAATAATAATCTCCATTCATATTAACAGTGATCACCACTAACATGGCCGTAGCTATCAAGATTATAGGTGTGGTGCATGGGAAGCTGTCTTCCGGACCTAGAGAACTGCGCAGTACTTACAGTGGTGGGGGCCCCAGGTCCGCAATCAGCCGGCGAGGACTGGAGAACCCACTTCAGAGTGGTGTTAGGATTAAGTAAGGGGGCATGCAGTGTGCTTAGTCCAGTGCCAGGTGCAGGATAAACTTTCTGTAAATAAGAGTCGATTATTATTTTATTATCATTAATAACAAATGAAGGTAGAAATTATACAGGGAGATAAAAAGGAGACACAGACATGAAGCAGTAAATAGGGGACAGTCACACAGATAGGAAAGGCTGAGTCGTGAAGTCAAGACTTTGAAAGCCACATGTACTGTTTAGACCTTGTGAGCTGGGACAGACGGTGTGTTACACACTTAATGAATGTTAACATCCACACTTGTGTCTCCTCTTTCATAATACCTTGCTTTCATTTGGATTTCAGTGTTGATGCCATACCTACATGTATATCTACCCACATGGATTACAAATCATCCACCGTTTATTCAACAAATACTTGTTGGATACCTATTGAGTGACACTCAGATTATAAATCATTCACCATTAATTCAGCAAATATTTATTGAGTACCTGTTGATTCTCAAGCACTGGGTATATATTAGAGAACAAATGAGAATAAATTATTCCTGTCCTCGTAGGGCTTATATTGTAGTGAGTGAGGCAAACATTAAACAAAATACATCAATAGGATAAATGCATAGCTTGTTAAATAATAGGAAGGGAAGCAAAGAAATGGGATAGAAAGTGTGAAAGGGCAGAATGGCATTCCAGTGAGGGAGAGACCAAACCATGTGGCTTAAATGGGGGAAGCCTGTTTGAGACCTAGGGAGCAGTGATAAGTGCAAAGGCCCTGAGTTGGGATGGACCAGATGACTAATACATGTGGCGCAGAGCCAGCTAGAAGGAGGGTGGTATGGGGTTTGAGAGGTTGCTGAGCCAGAATATGTGGGCCTTACAAATTATAGTGAGGGTTTTGAGTGTTCTTGGAGAGAGCTTGGAAACGGGGAAGTTTCGGAGCAGAGGAATGTCTTGACCTGAGCTGTGTTTATCCAGGATCGCTGTGGCTGCCATGCTGGATTGTGGGGAGTTAGGGCAGAGGTGGAGAGGCTAGGTAGGACAGTCCAGGTAAAATATAACGGTAGCTTGGCGTGGGTGGACCAGAGGAGGGACAGCGAATTCTGGATGTATGAAGTGTGGACTAGGTTTGCAGAACTCCTTGGCATCTGTTTCTTGGGTATTGAAATTCTATTTAATGAAGTGTAATCAACCCTAAATTATGCATTATATCACAGCTATGTGACGGCACTTAAGTTTAACAGCACATTCCTTTACATGTTGTCTACTGATTTTTTTCTGTACTGTTTGCTGTTTTTCTAACATCATAGTGTTTTTAATAGGAAGTCTTAAAGATATCTTTATATTTGTTTTAAAAGGATATCTTTGCTGTGTGTTAAACTTATAACCTTGCAGTCCATACTAAATGTACTTTTCATTTTGGTCAAACTAAGCAGCACGAAAGGACATTTTCACACACTGCCCTCCAATATATCAGTTAGGAATGGTTCTCGAAATCTAGAACCTGAAGTTAGACTTCTTGGGAAATTCTTTTTTTAAGTTTTCTTCTCCTGAAATGAATATATAAATGATCTGTAGGTTTGAAGGAGAAAAGCAAGATCAATTTTTAATTTGTGACTTCATCAGCTTCATTTCTTTTTTGTCTTGTCTTGTCATCAATTTGAAAATTCAAGAATATTTTCCAAACTGACATTTTTATTTCATCACACCCCACCTTTTTCCAGAAAAGTTTTTAGGCAACTCATGAAACTGTTAGAAGATAGCTTTGAGAATTTTTTTCACCTTAGCAATCTGGCATTTCTGGTTCCCACATAGATGTGTAGAATGGGTCTCATTTGGTTCTTGTCAGCCACACTGCAATACTTCAATAATAAGTGCTAATCTTATGACCAAGATGAGCTGGTATTCCACACTATCCAATTCTATACTCCATGCTTCAAATTTTGCATGTTCCATACAGAAAATACAGAAATTTGAATAGAAATCATATTACCTAGAAATACCTAGTCTTGTAAAATTTTGTTGACTTTCTGAATGTACACATGGCATAGAAATTTATAGGCATGTATTTTATATGTCTATTTAAAAACAGTCTACAAACTTCACTAAACTTCTAAACAGATTTTGTGAACTTTTCCCTATTCAATACTATTCTTTTTTTTTTTAATTAAAAAAATTTTTTTTTAGGTTTTATTTTATCTTTAGAGGGGGAAGGGAAGGAGAGAGGGAGAGAAATATCAATGTGTGGTTACCTTTCGTGCGTCCCCTGCTGGGAACTGGTCTGCAACCCAGGCATGTGCCCTGACTGGGAATCGAACCGCGATCCTTTGGTTCGTAGGCTCGCACTCAATCCACTGAGCTACACCAGCCAGGGCTAAATAGTATTCTTTAATAATATTTTCAAGAATATAAATAATTTATGATAATTTTGTGATATATCATAGTTAAGCAATTTCATCTTCCACAGTATTTGTTTCCATTATTTTACTGTTGGAAGCTGCACTGTGGTGAACATTGTGGCATTAGTTTTATTTGTATTTCTTTTCAGTTGAGGATATTTGTAGCTATATTTCTGTGAATATGGATTATCATGGGTATACAATTATGGAAGGTTAGAGGTCGAAGAGATCAGTTTCTTGTTTCATAGGTAAGCAGTTGAAGTAACAGGGATGTTTAACGTCTGCCACCTGTCAGTGGTGGAGTGAATGACAGTTAAGAGATTGGGCGGAATGTGCTCAGTTCAAGTTCTGACTCACAATAATAGTAGCTAACGCTTATTGAACACTCACCAAGTGCCAGACCCTGTTGTAAGCAGTTTGTACTGGTATTAATTATTTTAATCTTTACCACAACTGTGTAAGGTAAGTTCTATTATTAACCCTGCAATAGTGTTGAAAAAACTGAAATTTTGAAATGTTTAGTTACTCGCCCAGAGTCATGTAGCTCGTATCAGAGCCAGGAGACAACCCCAGTGGCCTGACGCAGTCCAGGCCGTCACTGCTGCCCTGAGCAGCCCCGGCGAACGCTGCTAGCTCAGCGTCTGCATGCCTATTTAATGTTGGTTTGTTTCTGCTACACAGCACTGTAATCCAGGGGTGGTTTTGGTTCTAATAGTTTTTGGATTTGAGAAAGATAGTTTAGTGCATATACTCTATTTTATGTAACAGTCCTATTGGGGATTGGAGCAGCACCTTATAAGCATATTTGTTTTTATAATAAGTGAGATTAAAAATCAGAAAAATAGCCTGAAGGGAGTACAGGCTGCCGAGTTGGTTTGGGAGCCTCTGACTTCTAGCATTGCAGGCAGGGGGTTGTGGGCCGGCACAAAACTCTGGGAAGAAGAGTGCCTGGCATTCAGAACACGTGTGTCGGTGAACACTGCTGCTTCTGGGAGTGCTAGTCTTTAGACACGTACATACTCATCCACATGCGGAATTGGCGAGTCATGCAGTGCTGGGTGTGCTTTTCCCACCACATGACGCCAGCGTTCCCTAAATCAGAGTGGGGAGGGCCTACCTGATAGCCTTCTGTGTCTCTCCCCTGTCCCGACAGTAGGCATGTCTGTTTGCACTCCCAGTTGTGCAGCATGTAATTTGAGTCCAGAGTAGCTGAAGTCGGATTTTCAGCCTTTCAGAGGTCTAAGTGAAATAATGTTTCACGTTGTCCTTGCCCTTGGTTACAGCCCTCGCTTTTCCATTGCTGTGGAGGGATAATTGACATGTAACATTGTCTAATATTAAGATGTACAAAATGATGGTTGGATACATGTAGATTCTGTGAAATGGTCCCCACAATGAAATTAGCAGCTCCACCCAGTGACATGATTACCTCTGTGTGTGTGTGGTGGGAACGCGTATGGTCCTCTCTCTCGGTGGCTCCGAAGCCAGTCGCACGGCACCGTTAACTGTGGCCCCCATGCGTGCTGTGCACTAGACTCCCTGGGCCCACTCATCTAATGACTCTCTGGTCTGTGCTCTTGACCGACATCCCTCACGTCCCCCAACGCCCAGCCCTGGCAGCCACTATCCCAGGGTCTCCTTCTGTGAGTCCGACCTCTTCAGATTGCACTGCTCAGTGAGCCCATTCAGTATTTGTATTCCTGGGTATGGCTCATTGGAACTGGCGTAATGGTCTTGAGCTTCATCCACGTTGTCACAAAAGCAAGATCTCCTGCCTTGTTATGGATGAGTAATATTAAATAAATAACTGACATTTTCTTGATCCATTGATCCATTGATGGACATTTAAGTTGTTTCTGTGTTTTGTGTAGTCCCCCTTTTAAAAAGCAGGAACCTTCTAGGAGCGTAACTAAATCTCTCATTTCTGTAGCTTGAGCAGATACGACCAAAGACTAAAGTTACTGTATTTGAAATTGAGGTATTTTCTTTCTTCCCCCCATTTTAATGGATGGAAAGCTATAATCACTGTATTACAGCCATTTATGACAATTACTAAGAAATGTTTCAGTGTATATCATAATAGACACTGATTTTAATTATACGGTCATATTACTTTTATTGCCATTTGATCCACATATAAACTTATTTAAATCCCTTGATATGTTCATTTGCTATTAAGATTTTTTTAAATGTGGTACTTGAGTTTAAACCTGTTCTTCATCCTTGGAAATGTCCATTTGAGCTGTTGGAAGGTGTGCGGTGGTGGTACACAGTCTGTTCTCTCCTTCTGCCTGTGAGGGTCATGTGTGTTGTCTTCTCCTCCAGCCTCCAGTAACTGCAAATGACCTTTGTCTCTCCGGCTGCTTTAGTTTGCTCAGCAGTGAGCTGGAAGGGTCCTCTGAGATTACCTAGTCAAACTGAGGCAGCGGAGTGCAAACAGACATGTTTGTTGCGGGTGAAAATACAGGCTTATTTATTTGTATTTGATAGGTTTTTGATTCATAACTACAATACAAAATAGAGAAATAGCTGTTCCATTTTTTTGTTGTTGTTTGAAAGGAATTTGTAAAACTCTAGTTTGTAGAGCTGTTAGCCTTAGTGGGTCTTTGGGAGGGGGTGTTGTGAAAGAGAGAGAGAGTGTGAGCTGGGGGTTGTGGTATAGTGTGTAAGACTATGGTGTGAAAATTAATATCATTTTCAGTTTATTTCATTTTGCTTGATCCTACAAAACAGATTTGTGTTGGAATTTGGCATTCAGTATTTAATAAGCTCTAGTAATTTCATCTTGTACATTTTGGTCAATTTCTTAGTGATAGTACGTGTCAAGTTTAAATTCCAGGGCAGAAAACTTGAAAAGGAGGATGTGATATATAATTACCAACATACAGTGTTCACAAATACAGTTGTTTGGCACTTGTTCATTAATGTAACTTTTTCAATTGATGATATTATTTGATTTAGGATCTTAGAATTTGAACTGCATGGAAATCATTGATAATTTTGGTATTTATTTTTTTACAGAGAGGAAAAAGGAAAATGGATGACTGGAAAATGTATTATTTGTTGTATTTTAAAAGTTGTATTTCCTTTCCTAGGTTGCTGTAGTAAAACTGAAAAATGCAGACAAAGTATTTGCCATGAAAATATTGAATAAATGGGAAATGCTGAAAAGAGCAGAGGTAAGATTCTAATTACTGGAATGTTTAATATTTTAGGAATATTTTTAGAGAAACTAAAATTATACAGAGCCAGTGGATTCTTAGGTATCATTTAATATTTTATCTATGATGACATATTCTAAGGCCTGAGACAAATTCAGTAATTCACAATTGTGATACGGTTTATGATAAAAGTTATAATTCATTGGTTGTAATTTAATATTGTCTGAAAACCAAATGGAAACGCTTGTAATGTGGGGCTTACCCATTTACATTAAAAAGATGTGTGGAAAATAGTTTCTGTTACATGAAGAAATTTAGTAATGATTGATTTTGAATTCATCATAACTTGTTTATATCATTCTGTATTTATCTGTATTCTGCTCCAAGCAAAAGTCAGCAGGAGCTTTGAATATGCCCTCTCTGAGAATTCTGTTTATTGCTGGTCATGCAGTTAAATTTGTTTTGTTTTACATTGTTAAAAAATGGTAGTAAAATCTGCTCTTGTAACAATCATTAGCATGTTGATGTTGGTGCCAGATTTGAGGGGAAGATTGGTTGGCATGACACTAAAACCATCTCAGATGGTGTGGCATGGTCAGAGCTGACGTCACCCATGGGTCTCGGGTGGGGCTCTGTGCTGGGTCATGCCCTCGGGCCTCTGGGAAGCAGAGCTCACTGGTGTGGAGGCATTTCATCACTCTGACCTGTGGAAGGTCATGCTACTGCCTGTACTAAGCATTAGCCCTGGAGGTTAGCAAAATCTGTAAGAGGAGGATGAGCAGTTCACCCTTAGAAATCTTTCTGTATCTGCCAGTGCGTGTAGCAGCCTAAAGAAGAGACAACACAGGGAGAAGCGAAAAGCACTCCCATAGGATGGGTACAGTGGGAGTGAAAGCCAATACGTCACTATTTCCTTGTTTCGGGAAACTTGAAAAATACCACAAATACAAAGAAGAAACTAGTCACTTGACTCCCATCACCTAGAATTAATCAGTAACATTTTTGGCAAGTTTTTGCTTCCAGTTTTTTGTCCGATGTGTCTACTGAAAAAGCTACACAAGTGAAATACAGATATAATCTTCATAAAAAGAATTAATAGCATATAACACATAAAGCTAAAGTACTGTTTGAGCGCACCCACCCAAGTCCAGCTCCTCTCTGACTTCCACGGGAAATGACTGTGTAACAGTATCTGTTTAAAAAGTATCTGGAAGCGTTTATGGTACTCTCTGGCCTATGTGCCAATGCCCCCTGTATTCAATAACTTCAGTCTTTACTTTTGGATTTCCTTAGGACCAAATTGCCTTATCGGCATTGCCTGATTTTCTAGGTAGTCAGCACTGAAATTGATTTTAACGTGCAGTATGTTTATTGGGGAGTTCTTTTGGAATTGACACCTACGGGAAGGAAAAGAGGTGAAACATGATGTCAGGGAGAAGTCAGCTTGTCCCCATAGCCTCTGTTGGTAGAACAGGGAGCCATGGAGCAGAAATGGTCCTTCAGGGTTGTCCTGCTTTGGGCCAAATGACCTGCCTCAGTCAGTCGCTGGATAAGGGCTGCCTCCAGAAGGTCATGACCTTGGGCGTGTAGGTTCTCTGCAGCTGAGGCAAACCTGAAGGAGCTCGACAGTGTTGTCAGCCGCTGGAGCAACAAGTCTTATTAAGAACTAGTGAATAAGTATGTTGTGATCGTTTCACAGAATCATAATTGTAGTTAATTTAGTATTGCAGAGTTAGAACTCTTAAAAAATTGAGTTAGGTTTGTCCTTTTTATGAAGTTGGATATGCTGGGGAAGAGTTGTGAAAAGGAAGGGTAACTGGGTTAGCTTTCATTACTGATTGGAAAAACTGGCAAAAGTGAAGATAAAACAAGAGACAGTTGACAATTAAATATTGTTTTGTTGAAATAAAAAACATTAATACATTCTGTTTCTGGGGCAAGATGGAATGGAAATTCTTCTCCCCATCCTCCCATTAAGTACAGCTAAAGATGCTGCACGTTGAATTACAAAACAAGCATGAGGAGGCTCTGCAGGGCCAAGAGAAGACAGTGGACCAGCTAGGGACCTTGGGGTCCTGTGGAGCGACACGTACCTCTGAAGTCAGTAGCGCATCAAGCTGGTCCCGCTACCGCAGGAGTCCATGCAGTGTCAGACAGAAATAAAAGGGACCGCGAAAGGATGTTAGTCAGGGATGCTGCTGTTGGCTGCCCTGGAGTCCTCCAGTTTGTGATTTTAAAATAGTTTTTACACTAAGGGGTTTGCATGTTGTGCTGGCTCTAGAATTTATCTGTCCCTGAGTTCAGCTCCCCAGTAGAGGAACGCCTGGCTTTGGAGGTCAGGTAGGCGGCACACTTTGGCAGCTGTTGCCAAATTGTCTTCTCAAAACATTGGATAGGGGTGCCTTTGTACTCAGTAATGTGTCACTGTGTTTGTTGTCTCACTCATTTGCCAACTGTGGATATTACCAAGTAATTTCTCTTTTTTGAATTATGTGAAAAAAAACGTACTTGTTGAAAAATAAGTTAAAAATGACACATCTCATGTTTGATTTACCCACCAAATATGTATTGGAGATTTAAAAGTAAATCGATGTCTTACTGTATAAGTGATAGTGAAATTCTTGCATTTTGCACTTTAATATTCTACTTGCTTCTCTGTTTTTTTTTAATGGAAAAATTTGGCATTTTCTCCTCAAATATTAGAATAATTCAGTTATTATTTTAAAGAATTTTTCTGTGATAATATTTTACAGGTGATAGAAGTCTTTATGACTAATAAACGAGAAGCCGTAGTACATGTGATCAGGAGTAGCTTTTCTTGTTTTAACACATGATTTCCAAGTGTTTAGGAAATTTTGATGTGCTAGGTAGGAGTGTATAAGAAGAATGTTGATCTGATGGATGTGTACCGATAGGTCTTGGGGGGAGAATCATGTGACAGTTTTGCAGAATTTTTTTTCTTTATATCCAGTCTATATTAACTTCTGTTTTCATTGTGGATATTCCTATTGCTGTTTCTCTTCCATAGCCCATTAGGGATGAAATTTAAACAATATGTAACTGATTATTAAAAATAAAACACTTCAAAACAGTTAAAACCATCACTGCTGCAAGCAAAATACTTGGTCAAATAGAAACTGAGTGATGATAGATTCTGACGAAGTTACATGATCTCCAGTAACCCCTCCTGCATGTTTACTACATCCTTAGAGACTCGAATATCCTGTTTTGAAAGGGGGATAGTTAAAAAAATTAAGTTTTTGAGACATTCCAATAAGAAAAACACAGTTATCAGAGAAAATGGGCAAAAGGGAATGAACAATTCAACAGGAAAACTCAGATGGTCAATAAGCATATACAAAGTTATTTATCTGCACCTGTAATTAGGCATGAGTTAAGTAAGAACAATGAGATTATTTTACACCATGGGGTGTGGGAAATGTGTTATACAGAGATATTATTTTACACTTGTATTGTCACACAAAAGTCTGATAATGCCAGGTAGAGTTGAGGATGTGGGGACAAGGGTAAATATCAGACACTAGGGTGTGAGTAGTGCCAGTAATTGGTACAGCACTTACAGAAGAAAATTGGCATGAATGGTACAGCTGAAAATGTTTCTATCATTTCTACTTTTAAGTGTATACAGTAGAGAAACTGTTGTACATTTGTTCAAATATATTACTGCAACATTGTAAAAGCACAAAATTGGAAATAAATGTTTTCATGATTAGGATGGTTGCATAAATT
Organism: Anoura caudifer; assembly: GCA_004027475.1. NCBI lineage: Eukaryota > Metazoa > Chordata > Mammalia > Chiroptera > Phyllostomidae > Anoura > Anoura caudifer. The sequence goes on along the minus strand of PVKU01003063.1, from coordinate 28,721 downwards.
ATGGTATATTCAAACAATGGAGTACCATAGCAATTAAAAGGAAAACAAGTCATGATTGAGTAAAAATTAATCAAGTTATAAAAGGATAGATAAAATCATATCATTTGTGGAAATTTTCAAAATACAAAACAATTTATTATTTTTAGTCACAAACATATGACCAAAGCATATGATGTAAGGAATATATACCAACTTCAGATTATTTATTATATCAGGGGAGGAAAGGAAGAGAATGGGATTGAAGTTGACGGTCACGGCTTGTATCTTATTTTCTTAAAAAGAAGATCAGAAGTAAATGTGGCAAAATGTTGATACTTATATTATCTCAGTGATAGGTTGGATCATGCTTGTTGAATGATGCTGTGTATTTCCTGCTTTTTTTGAACTTTTAACAGTATTTTAAGTGTACTATTACAGTTGTCTAATTCTGAGTGTGCTTTAAAACTTGTCTTGTTGAAACTCATGTAATTTGGGGTTAGTAGGGATATACTATTATTGGATATACTATTGGATATACTATTATTCCAGAACAGAAAGTGTCATAAACATATTAAGCAATTGTTTGCATAATATATTTCCTAGTTTTACATAGTGTCATCTAAAATTTTTTTTCCCCCTTTTCAGACAGCCTGTTTTCGTGAAGAAAGGGACGTGTTAGTGAATGGAGACAATAAATGGATTACAACTTTGCATTATGCTTTCCAGGATGACAATAACTTAGTAAGAAGCATTTCTTCCCACTTTTATTGAGAAATAATTGACATGCATCACTGAATAATTTTAAGGCCGACAGCATGATGGTGTGATTTACATATGTCGTGAAATGATTATCACAGTAGGTTTGGCTAAGACCATCTTCTCAGATAGATGCACTAAAAAGAAAAGAAGAAAAGGGAAAAAATTCTCCGTGTATTGAGAACTCTTTGGATTTCCTCTCGTAACAACCTTCCTGTCTGTCCTAGAGCCGTGTAAGCTGCAGTTGTCCTGCTGCGCGCTGCGTCCTTAGTGCTTACTTGTCTCAGGACTCGGAGTCTGTACCTGCTGACCACCTTCCGTCACTTCCCCCTGCCAGTCCCTCACCTCTGGTGACAGGTTGGGTCTCTTTCTGAGCTTGAGTCTGGAAGGACGAGGGCCGTTTGAATGAGGACAAGGCTGGTGTGATTAGAGCGCAGCGTGAAAGGGAAAGAGACGTGAGGCGAGGCTTCCAGAGTTTAGGTCATGCTGAGGGATTCAACGTGGGTTTTGAGGAGAGTGTGATAAGGTTTTATATTTCACATAGAACATCCTGGCCACAATGTGGAGGATGGATTTCAGGAGCGAAACTAGAGAAGGAAACAGGAGACTTGGACGGCATTCAGGTGACAGATTATGAGTGCTTAAATAGAGGTGATAATATCCTAGTAGGGATGAAGACAGAGGGGATGGTCTCGGATGCTGTTTAGGAAGTAAAATAATCAGAACTCTGTATGTTGGAGTGGGAGTCAGTGGGGGAGAGGAGTCAGGGTGGTTCCCTGTTTTCCAGTGTCTGACTTGTGGCGTTTAGTGGTCAGTACTTGATGAACTGAGTTGGAGAATATAAGAGGAAGAGAAAATTTAGAATGGGGGGAAGAGCATTCATTTAACTTGGTACGCGTTAGGCTTGAATCATCACGTGACCCGTTTAGTGGGTTAGATCCATACCTGGCGCTGTTGAGGGTGAACAGCACTGCATGTCTGGGGGTGCTTACACGTCCAGTTTCGGCAAACTCTGGCTCACAGCTCAAACCTGGCTCTCTACCTGTTTTGTGCAGCCTGCTGGCAAAAAATTGTTTTTATATTTTTTAAATAGTTGAAAAAAAATTAAAAGAACATTTTGTGAATGTGAGTATTGTATAAAATTCAAACTTCAGTGGCCATAAAGTTTTGCTGGACACAGCCATGCCCGTTGACTTTATGCACTTTGTCCATGGCCGCCTTGGCGCTCCGGTGGCTGCACTGGCCAGGAGTGGCAGCTACTGGCGTGGCGACAGCAGGGAACACACGGTGCGTTGCTGTCACTGCTGCTCAGCAGATTACAAATTGCAGTGATGGTTACAACCTGATGGCACTGCAGGTGCTGTGCACACGGCCACACTGTGATGTTTTACTGTCTTTGTTAATCGTGCGCGTGCGTCATGGCAGGTTAAGGAGAGGAGGATGCACCTGCACTACACCTGCACGGGTAGGATACAGCCACCCTCTACATTGCCCCACGAGCACTCATCACAGCATCCCTGACTCACCGAAAAGCAGCGGTCAGTGAAGTGAGAAAGGTTAAAACAGTATCTTATCATGACAGAATTCCTTCATAAAAATGTAAAATGAAATGAGGCTGTGACTGTAGGACGTTCCTTCAGTGGTTCATGTGTTAGGCAAGCAAGGAAAGCCATTCACCAATGTCGGGATGATTAAATTATGTTTGATTGCAGCAGCCAAAGAAATGTGTCCACAGAAAATTAACTTGTCTGAAACTATTAGCCTTTTGGCAAGAACAGTTGCTCCAAGAGTTGAGGAAATTGGGAGCAACATCAACAGTTGATTATAAAATCAAGGAAATGATTTTGAGTGGTTTTCTTTGACCCGAGTTGAAAGATGTTACTGATTCTGCTCAATTCTTGTTATTTGAAGAGTCAGTGCTGAGTTTGAAGTAACCGAAGAATTAGCCTGTATGTATAGTTTGTGTGGTGTATAATTATAGTCAATAGTATTTTCAAAGAAGTTCAGAAAACACTAATTTGGCACAAACTGAATTGAAACATGCTAAGATGTATTACAATTGAGTGTGAGGAAAATAGGTGTGAGGCAGAAAGAGACTTAGATGTATATGTAAATCAGTAAATATTAGGTGCTTAAAGCCTGTGGATATTCATTGTCTTATTAATCAAAAGGTGGTTAGTTCATAGCAAATATTTGAACCTCTCATGTGTTATTGAATCAGTAGTATCAATGTTGAACTTCATCGTGGAGACATGTGTTACCACTTTCATGAATTTCTGTTAAATCAAAGCCGACATCCTATACAATACAGCTGTTCGGTGGTTTTGCAGTGGTAACATATTACGGCAATATATTGAACCAAAGGGCCAAGATTGAAATATTTTTGAACAACAACAAAAAACCCATTGTAAACATTATTGTGAAATACTGAATGACTGGAAATTAGCTTCTCCTGTAGACTTGATATATTTTTTATAATAAATTTAACCTAAATCACAAGGCAAAACTGCACTTACATGAAAAACTTATGGTGAGTTCATCCTGACAGCTAACGCTGTTTGAGTCACGTAATGTCAAGCTGCTTTACCTACTTCCCTTGTTGTCAAAAGTAGAAAGAATTGAGATCTCCATTTCCACACTGATTTGCAGAAGATAGATCTTTTGAGCTCAAACTATAGTTCTAGCATTAATTTTGGGACTTGGTACAAGAGAAAAGGAAATGTCCATATTTCAAAGTCCATTTAACTGGGCATTTGAGAACTTCTGCCTAACCTTCATTTAGAAGTGATGGATCTGCAATGTAAGGACATGCTTAAACACAAGTATCAGGAGAAAAATCTGATAGCATTGTATAAATGCCTTCCAAGGGGGTGGTATGTCCAAATAAAATTATATACTCTGTAATTGTTCTTAGTATATGTTAGTGCCTATCTTTGTGAATAGACATTTTCACAGATGAAACACATGAAATGTTATGACAGTTATAGTTCAGCATTTACAGAGAAATATTAAAGATTTTGATGATAGGAAACACCAGCTTTGAGCCCCAATTAAGCAAATTGTTATACTGCCTTCTTCCCCAGAAGAATCACATTTTTCTCATTAGTAGACTGGTATTATACCCCCAAATTATACTCAGTTATTATTATATTTTGAACTTGGCCAATAAAAGTGTGTGGGAATTTGTTGTCTCTTTTATTATGTAAGTACCTACATAATACCCTTGATTTCGCCTCTTGGCCTGCCAAGCCCTGAGTCAGGAATCTGCTGTGGCAGGAGTAGAGTCCACTGCCCAGAGAGAAACGCCCCTTTGATGGGGGAGCCTTTCATCTCTTTATCTTCTGGCGTTTGTCTGTTTGATGCCCCAGAAATCCTGATGGACACCTAGTAAATGTTTATTGAAGGAATGCATTATATTTCTGACTTTCTGTGTATAGGTATTAGATTCCAATTTTAATGGCACGCTTTTTTGTGTTTAATGTGAAAAGTTTGTGTTTGTTGCTCTACTCCAGGTACTTCCTTCTAAAGTGAGAGGTGTGGGTTTCTTCTCCACCATCCATTGTCATTTCCAGCAACATGTTTACGTTAATACAGTTTTATTCCATTAAATTACTTTGTTCTAATCTTCATGATAGAGTTTGTTAAGCATTAGGCCTAGTAAATATAGTAAGGAAACCATAGACTGGTGTTTGAAATACATTGTTTCTCTAACTTTCAAAGATTTAAAATATGAAATTAGTTTTTTTATTTTAACAAAATTGCTCATGTTTATAACTTGAATGTATAGTAATAAGAATGTGGATTTTGTCAAGAGTCTTTAAGATAAAAAACTATGACAGTCTGTACTCTTACCAACCTAGAGGTAATCTCTATGAACATTTGGTGTATATTTCTCTCTTCTTTTTTTTGCCATAGACATTACTGTGAAGGAAAACTATTTTTTGTTTACATTGCACACAGTAATACTACTTCCCTTCCGACATTAAACATGTGGGTTTTCCATGCAGGAAGCAATTCTGTGACCAGCAGGGTGTCCCACAGCTTAACTCAATTCTGAAACTACCTGGAGAGAGAGCATCAGGTCCCGCAGGTTAAGGGTCCAGTCTCACCAGACTGCCCTCTAGCCCCCAGGCACAGGTCCAGGTTGTTACTTTTGCTTCTGACCTACAGGCTGTGGATCGGAGATTCCCTCTGGGGGTTCAGTGAATTAGCCATCGCAGCTCACAGAACTCAGGTGAAAGACAGTGCGAGGCAAGGCTGCAGGAAGGGTGCACAGAGCCTCTGCAGCCTCCCTGAGAGCATCCCTCCTCCCTTCCACTTGCGGGCTTTCCCAGAGCTCTCCAAACCCCAACCTTCATCACATGGGCAAGTTTGATTAAATCCTGGGCCAGTTGGGATTGAAGTGATCTCCAGCCCCTCTCTTCAGTGGGTGCGGCTGAAAGTTTCAACTCTGTAATCTTGGTTGGCTCCCCGGTAGCCAGCTCCCACCCTTAGGTTACATAGGAGTTTTCCAAAAGTTGCCTCAGAACACCAACTCTGGTGTGACTGAAAGGGGCTTGTTATCAGTAACAAAAGACACACTTTTGTCTTGTCACTTAGGAAATTCGAAGGGTTTTCAGGAGGTCTGGGCTCTGTGCCAATGTATTTTTCTTATTATAAATTATAACATCAGACACACACATAATAGTCCATATCTAAAACCATTTGGCTTCTGTTTAAATGTACCTTAGAAAAGTCCATTCCAGGATTGGTGCACTATCAGCAGTGGAAAGAGAAACTTACATCCGGTGAGAGTTTCTGTGTTCTATATTACAGTGGTTTTTGAATGCTTATCCAAGTGCTGGTTACACTAAAGTTGTTATTGGTGCCAGATGAAATAGGGAAAATGTAGTGATGATAAAGATCAATTTATTCAACAGAAAGGACTGTCTTATATTCTGAGTTTCAAAAATCTACTTTGGAGAATTAAAATGTTCATTCTGTGAAATGTTGGTGAAACTATGGTCTGCTGTTGTAGGTGATGATGACATTGCTACTTTGCAAAATACAACAAAACACTAGTAATGCTATGTTGTTTCTTGCCCCAGTTTTTAGAAATTTATTCTACTCTATGAAATTTACCAGTTTTGTAATGACTGCTGTTGATAATCTCTTTTAAAAAAATATTTTACTTATTTTTAGAGAGGGGGAGGGAGGGAGAAAGAAAGAAAGGGAGAGAAACATCAGTGTGTGGTTGCCTCTCGTGTGCCTCCCTACTGGGGACCTGATCAGCAACCCAGGCATGTGCCCTGACTGGGAATCGAACCAGCGACCCTTTGGTTCGCAGGTCAGCGCTCAGTCCACTGAGCCCCACCAACCAGGGCTGTTGATAATCTTTTGTATCTCCTGTTAATTAATAATGATATTTTACCCAGTGCTATTTGACCTTGGGTTACATTAAATATACTATTTTTTAGCCTTTTTTATTTATTGAGTACATTTTATTGTTTCATTCCCAGTATCTGGTTATGGATTATTATGTTGGTGGGGATTTGCTAACCCTGCTCAGCAAATTTGAAGACAGATTGCCTGAAGATATGGCTCGATTTTACTTGGCGGAGATGGTGATAGCAATTGACTCAGTTCATCAGCTACATTACGTACACAGGTGAGCGAGATGTTCTTTTGTTGCCTCATGTGATATCTAGAAGCAGAAGCCTACTTATATCAAATTTATTAATTATGGTCTTGGATACACTAATCATTAGCCAAAATACTTGTTCTGAGATGGTGTTCATTGTTTTGCTTTGTTGTTGTTACTGTCGTTCGTCAGCTTTAAAGAAGCGATGTTCCTGTGAATACATACATGTGTGATACCTGTTTTTACTTCCAATCAGCATTTCTACAGGATACTTCTAAGAAAACACTCTATTTAAATGTACATAAAATTTTCTTTTCAAAAAGGTGTGTACTGGCCAGTTTCCTTATAGGTGACATAGAAAATTACTGATTTTAGAAACTTGAATAATAACTGGTATGATTTATATTCAAGTTAGGAGGAAACTTGAATAATGTTTTTATATTGATAATGTAGAGATTTTACCTCTTCTCAACGTTTCTCTTTCCCTGTTTTCATTGATTGTGAAGGTTAAATTAAGGTTTTGCCTGAATTTCCCATCTACTCCCTTTATTGATGAGACTTGGTATCTGGTTGGCTGGCTGGCACCTCATTTGCAAGATGGTACTGACTCAGAGTGGGTCTGAATGCCAGGCAGTGTTTTGCCTCTTATATCAGAAAATAGAGTTTTGCTGGCCTTTTGTTCTGTTTATCCCTTGCCATGTGCCATGCGTTTTCCTGAAGTGGGCAGAGACAGGCTGTGTAACGCAGGGTGAGTTAGGCACTAACACCTGTGGAGGGGAGCTGGCGGAAGCGGGATTGGGCAGAGGAACGGTCAGGTTGTGCTGCAGGCCCAACCTCAGCCAGACCCCTCGGATTCCTGGAGAGTTTGTGGCCCGTCGGGGTTGTTGCTCAGTTAGTCAAAATGGCTGAGTCTACTTTTCTGTACCAGTCGGGGTAGGGGCTGTCCAAGGAAGACAGGACTTTTGGTGAAGAGGCTATCTGCTGTTTTGAATGAGCTGACCATGGGGGGCTGTCTGCTGATGTTGGGGGCCGTCTGCCGACGCTGGGGGCAAAGCCCTCCATTGAAGGAGAAGGCAGCACTCTTATGTGTCCACCGTAGAGCCTGAAATACAGTGACTAGTGCAAAACAACAAAATCGCCCACGAGTCTGTAGTTGCGCAGGACTAGGCAGGGACTGCTGTTTCGCTTGAGGTGAAGTGAATCATCTGAAGCCGGCAGCTTGGCTCTCAAGATGGCTCACCTACGGAGGGGTGGAGGAGGGTGGAGGAGGGATCCCCGGTGATGGAAGGAGACTCGACCTGGGGCAGCGAGCACACGGTGCAGTGTACAGGTGATGGGCTGTGGAACTGTGCACCTGAAACCTGCATAATGTTATTAACCAGTGTCACCCCAATACATTTAATAAAAAGGAAAAAAAGATGGCTCTCTCACCTAGTGTGGCTCATCAGCTTAGAGTTGAGCCAGGGCTGTAGGCTGGGGGCCTTTGTTTTTTTCCTGTGGGCCTCTCTAGGGCTGCTCGAGTTTCTTAAGCAGTTGACCAGCTTCCAAGTGCAACCATCTTTCTGCCTATTTTACACTTGGGATCTCTTTGCATCTTGTGCTCCAGTGAGAACATTCTCCTGGAGCAGTGAGGAGCGTTCTTTACTCAGAGGATGGCTGTTGGTCAGCAGATGCACATGCACCTCCCCAACATTTGTGGGGACTTGTATCTGCGACCTCTGTTTCACTTTGCCCACGTATCAGAAACTTGAAGTGCAAGGAGAACCAGGGCTAGGTCTGCGTACGGTGGGCCCAGTTCAAGTTGTACTTCGTGCCCTGTCTCCCGGACGTTTTTCATTTGGCCTCTGTGACGTTAGGTTTAGATGAAAATGGTAGATGATCTGGAAGGAAAAGGGCAGTTGTGAAAGGTCAGGCTGCAGTCTTTGGATAAGAAGGAAGAGACATGTTTTCTTTGTTTGAGGTGATAAAATGTATGGACTGACAAATTTTAGGCCTCCCTTGTGCACCATGATTTAGGTCGAATTTAGCATCAGCTAGATGGGCAAGTCATTTCCTCCTTCCTGGGAGTCCTTCAAGTTGTACTTCCTATCAGTATTATACTTCGTTCCCCAAACAAAATAAAGCATAAATATATCAAACCCAGCCAGTGACTGGAGGGCTGATTCATGTCCTCCTGAGGTCTTAGAAGAGCAGGAGCGTTTTCATCTGCTCATGGAGGGACATTTTAGGGACAGAGACTTCTTTTTTAGCCACGGAATAGACTGGGTGAGTTGTGGAGTGAGTCAGTAGGCAACATACTGTGTATATGAAATGTATCATTGTATTTCCTGTTGCACAAGCAGAGGCTAATTAGTGTTATCATTATAACATCATTGTATTTGTCTGTGATCTTGATAACCATTAATTAACTGTTTTGACTGAAAATATTGTTGACTGCAAGATGATCCTAGTAGCTTAGTGAAAATATTTTCATATTCTTGGATTAAATGATTCAGATGTTATACAAATGTATCTTTGGTTTTTAATTAATTTTAATCAAACAATACTGCATGTAAGTAAAATAAAACTCAGCTAGTATAAAAAGATTACATTGAAAAATAGTCTGTTCTCTAGACCTCTTATGCCTGCCTTCCAGTGGCAGGCACATTTAACTCCTGTAAGCTCTTTTTTTGTTATTTTACCCCATATCTCTAATATCTTGATATCTAATGCCAGTATTGTCTCAGTATTAATTTTAGACATATAATATTTGCATTTTGGAATTCATTATTTTTAATCAAGAAGAGTCGTTGAGTTTAGTAAATACGTTTTCAATAAAAACAGAACTAGGTAGATGCTTCCTTAACAGGACGTGTGTGTTAGAAGTCGGCCTCAGCCTCGTGTCTCAGAAGTCAGCATCGTGCTTACTAGGTGACGTTACTAAAGTCAGGACCCAACAAAGATGTCCACTGTCACCAATACTATTTACATGGTGCTGGAGCTGCTAGCCAGGCAGTTGGGCAAAAGAAAAAACTTGGAAGTGTAAAAAGAGTAAAATCATCACATTTGTAAGTGTTATACATAGAAGATCGAAGAGAACTAACCTATAAAGTACAAATGGCAAGAAAGGTCAAAAAGGATGTCCATAGCGTTTGTGGTCCAGTTCGTGGAGTGAGTACTCACTGGGTGTTCTGCAGGTCAGGCGCTTTTCCAGGTGCTGAGAATCTGGTAGTGAACAAAACTGGCAAAAATGTCTGCTTTTGTGAAGTAGTTTCTAATTCTAACAATAATCAGTAATTATAAAACATATAGGAGATATTCTGTAATATCTTAAAAATATGGAATACTTATGGATATATTCATTAAGAAATACATGGCATTTATGTAACTATACAGTGAGGAAGACTGTCCCTATCAGATATTAAAATATGTCTTTAATAATAAAAAATATATTTCTACTGTGTGAAAAGATAGACTAATTGAATGGAATTGAAAGTCTCCTATTAGACCCGGATACTTATCTGCATTAACATGTGGTGAAGGTTTCATCTCAAGTCAGAGGTTAAATGGCGTGTGGGGAAAACAAAATTAGATCATACTTGCCGTGGTATACCAGGAAGAATTCCAAATGGATTAAACACTGAAATGTAAAAAAATTAAACTTACAGTGCTTCCATGGAATGAAACATTGGAGAATTCCTTTGCAATTTCAATGAGGATAAATGAAGCATTTCTAATGGAGTCAAAGTCCAGAAAAGCATAAAAGAAAATTTTGATAAATTCAATACACAAAAGAGTGCACAAAAGGGAAGTCTGAAGAAACTCAGAGAAGAAATGTTCACTGGGAAGAAAAGATTTCCAACTCCTGTAATTGGCAAGGGGCAGTCTTCCTAATACATAGAATGTTCCTGATACTAGGAGAGAGACCACAGTGTGGTGGAAAAGGGGCATTTCACAAAAAAACAGTAATACTAAAGATACTAAGTACATGAAAAGGTGGTCTCTCTGATGATACAGAAAATGCAAATAATAATGTTAGTATTGCTTTTCATGTGTGAGGTTGACAGAAAGTACCAACATGTGACAGACCACTGTGATACGAAGCTACAAGGGCACTGAGCACTCGCACCTGATGCTCAGGGGAGTGTGAATTAGCGCAGCTATGACAAAAGGCCATCTCGTGCATCTGTCAAAGCCTCAAACGCGTGTGTTCCACATGTAGAATTTTAACCTAAGACATCATCACATGTGTGAAAATGACATGCACAGAGTTGTTCATGTCAGTATTATTTATAAAAGGAGAAGATCAGGGAAAACTCAAATGTTCATCAACAGCTGACTAGTTAAATCACATCACAATCATAAAATAGAATACTGAGAAGAATGGTGAGGCCTTTTCTGTTTTGATATGACTCCAAGATTTATTGTAAGTGAAGAAAGAAATGAGATCGATGTGCACATCATAACATTTGTAGGAAAATTAACATATTTGTATTTGTGTACACACAAAGAAAACGCTGAACGGATAAGTAGGAAACTCATCACAATAACTGCCTCAGGTGGTGCAGGGCCGGATGAATGGGAAACAGGTGTGAAAGGGAAGTACTTCGGACACATGCTTTTTTATATTTTTTATTTTCAACAAAATGTTTTACCAATCCAAAAGAACTAAATAAATGGAATTAAATCAAAACAAAACTAGAAAGTGGTACATATGTTTTGAAACTTTGAAATGCATTCTTTGTAAGCATGGCAAAGACAAAAATCACAATGGGAATTACAAAATATTTGAAACAGAAAGGAAAAGTCCTGCATATCAGAACTGGAGGATTTATTGTCACTTTCTTCTCTGTAATTCAGGTTTATGTTGCTGTTCCTTCTTGAATCCTGAGTTAGAAAGCCTTAACTCATTTAAAAATACTTACTTTTCACATATTTTTGTTTGATTAGAAAGTTTAAATGTTAGAAACTCTATTAGTTTAATATACCTGATACTTTTAGCAATTTGAGAGTTTCTACTGAAAGTCTAAAGCAAAGATCATACTCAGTGGTGAAACATTGGAAGTGTTCCCATTACAAGTGGAAGCAAAATGAGAATGATTCTTTGAAGAAAATCATCAGCAACAAAACTGTAATGCACCTAAGACTGCAGATAATGCAGCATGTGGAAGCTCTCTATGGAAAAGGCTAGTGTTTTTGAAGGATGTAAAAGAAGACCCATAAGTATGATGTATACAAGATAGGAAGAGTCATCCTGTAAAGATCTCAGCTCTCGTCACATTAATCTACAAAATCATTGTGATTCCCATCAGCACCCCAGTACATGTCATGGAACATACTGAGCTAACCCTAGCACCCGTCCGGAAGAGCCATGGCCATTTACAAACATGGTCTTCTGGCACCGCAGTGACGCCAGCTCTCACAGTGAAGCCAGCGCTCCTGGTCCAGGGGCAGGCACACGGAGAGGGTGACCGTCCTTCTCCAGTTGTGTGGGGCAGTTTCAGTTTATGCCTGCTGTCCTGGGGATTATTAATAGGCTCTCTTTCATTCTGAAAATCGCTCAGTAGAATTGCACAGGAAGTCCTGAAACAAATCCACTTCATTGATGATGCATGTGGTATCGTACATCAGGGAGAAAGAATGCCATTCATTAAACGACGTTGGCACAGAAGGCAATATCATTGGCCTTTATCTCACACTACACACAAAATTAATCCCATGTAGATTAAAGACTGAAAGTGAAAAGGAAAATTTTAAAACTTAGTAAAATACAGGACATGGTCCTTATGGCCTCTGGAAGCAGAACATAAGGAAGATTTCTGAAGACGAAGAGCACAGGTTATGAGAGTAGAGCGGCGGCCGTGAGGTGTGCGAGTGGTGGGGGAGCAGGGAGGTAGAAGAAGACGAGCTTTGAGTTGTAAGATGAATGAGTCTGAGGAGCTGGTGTGCAACAGGGTGTCTGTAGTTGACCGTGGTGTCTTACACCATTGAAATTTGCTACGATTGTAGAACTTGTGTTCTCAAAAAATAGATAAATGTGAGTTGATGGATGTATTAATTTGATGGTGGGAATTCTTTCATTGTGTGTGCATAAATCAAATCATGATATACACTTTGAATGTATCACAGTTTGTCAATAAAGCTGAAAAAAGTGGGAAAAGGATAACAAATTATAAATTATAAGATTACATAACCAGTTAAGACTACATTAGTATTAAATAGTTTTTTACGAATGAGAAAGACAGTATAGACAATGAGGAAAAACAAATCCATGTGCTGGAAGAAGAGATTTGTAACAAATAGAATTCTGGGTTAACCAAAATCAACAACCATACAATACATACAGAGTATGAAAAAATGGGAAGATATTAACTGTCTTTTTACAGAACAGGAATCTAAGGTGACCACTAATAATATAGAAAAGATTCTCAGGCTCACTAGTGGTCCTGCCAGTGAAGTGGGAACACACGTCTTCCGTCCCAGAGGGTGCACGTCTCCATGGGTGACCGGGAGAAACATTCACGGATGAGCACCAGGAGACGCTTTAAAAATGTTCATCTCGGCATTTTGTGTAGTAGCAGCATAACAACCTAAAATTGTTCAGAAACAATCTAAATTCCATAAGCCAGGAAATTGAGAAATAAATTTGGTATATGAAAGTATTCCATATAGAAATTAAAATTAGTGAATTAGAGTAAAATGTATCAACATGGATAAATTTTAAACAATATTAGCATAAAACCAAGTTGCAAAACACTACACATGGTTTGGTATCAGTTACAAAGTTTAAAGACATTCAGAAAAATACGTAGTCTTGTGGTTGCATCTGTACATACTAATAAAATGTATGCATAGACAGTGGTCTGGACTTGGCCCATGGGTCATCATTTGCCAGCCCGTGAGGTATGACACACAGAGACCACTGCAGTAATAAGGGAGTACTATTATTATCCCCGTATTACAGGTGGGAAAACTGAGGTTTAGAAACCTGAAGTGGCATCATTCAGGTTAAAGTAAAAGTAAAATAACCTTACCATACGCTTATTAACCACATGCCGATAGACTTTTTTTTTTTTTTTTACATATGGAATGCTTAAAGAGGATTCTTTTTCTTCCTCTAAAAATAGAATGAATTGTGAGGGCCTAATCTCAGTTTTTCACAACTATAATCTTTAGAGTATGTTTAGAAACTCTGCATTGCTGGGTGTTCTTTACAAGATGATTTTATGTATGATTTTCTCAAGGTTTGCAACATGTTTCATTGTTCTAGTGGAGAAACACGTACAAAAACTGGTATGTTTTAGTGTATTAGTCAGATTTGGATATCTTACAAGATGTTGATTTAACATCAGTAGATAGCTTTATATAACATAAAACAACCATTAAGCAGTTGTTTTCCAAAATCAGTTGTTTTGTTGTGACTTGCAGTAATTGAGAATTTATTTATCTACATTTACAGTCAGAGTCTAGGAAGTGTATTTTTCCCTGTTCAATTTCATGGGCCAGCTAGAGATTACTATGCTTTGTAGGTATCAAGTAACTGGCAGTAACCCTGTGTGCAGAAAGTAGGGCCTCCCAGGACTGTGGTAGATGTTGGGGTGTGTGCAGATTCAAAGGTGGGATGGTAAGGTTATTTATTTAACTTGTTATCTAGGAGGAGATTGAAATGACCTGCATTTTAGAAAGTTTTAATATGAACCAGAGTCAGGATTTAAATCAATAACATTGTCAAATAGAAGTTCCTAGAGTATTAATTTTTAAAGAAGTTAAGATTTTTAGATAAAGAGGTTATCTTACCAAGTATCTGATTATATTTATTCTTTTAAACTAAAAATGGAATGTATTTTTTTCAGAGACATCAAACCTGACAATATATTGATGGATATGAATGGACATATTAGGTTAGCAGATTTTGGATCTTGCCTGAAACTGATGGAAGATGGAACTGTAAGTAAAGATAAATTTTAAATTATTTTACCCACAGTTTTTTTTTGCTACTTGTCTTCTTTGTCTGTCTAAAAACCATTTATTTGTATTATCCATCTGTCCATCAATCATTCTTTGTTTCACCTTCTTCCACAAAGGCATTTAGGCACACTTATTTTAATACATCTTGTCTATAAAATCATGCCATTTCAACTACTTATTTTAATGATCTGAAGATGGGTACAGTACGCCTTTTTATGAGACCCTTGTTTGTTCGTTGTTTGGCTGAACTGTTTATTATTGTACTTGAGATATTTTTTTTATTTCCAGATGGATAAAGAAAATAAATCTACATAGAAAAAGAAAATGTGACCTCTTTGCTTTTATTTTTTTTAATCTTTTTTTCCCTAGTTGTCTGATTTTCCTGAGGGACTGTGTTCATAAAATCAGTGCTTTTTATTAGGAAGTCATCTAAGTTGATTTGGTTTCATGTTACCATTTGCTTTAGTTGTTCTCACTCGAGGCCTCTCAGTTGTTCTCTTTTGCTTACTTAAAAGTTTATATGCCCCATTTTTATTCTCTAGTTTGTTTTGGTTTTTGTTTTTACTTCAGTTTTTTGGCTGTATAGCAGAAGTCCAAATACATATCATTTTAATTGGCAGAAACATTTTTAGAGATCAGTTTAGTAAAATACATTCTAAAGACAATGAAAATGTTGTGTTATTCTGGACTAGTAATTTGACTTTTGAAAATTTATCCTAAGGAGGTAACTTTTTGAAAAAAGATTATATGACTTCTGCCTCTGGCCATGATGCAGGGAGTAATTGGTATCAAACTGTCCTCTCACTGTAAACAACAGTAAAAGGGGATGCAGTCTTTGAGACAACGGTTTCAGGCAGTGGACAGCAGGCAGCACGAGACTGTTACTTCCGAGAGACTTTGTGGTATATGCCACACAATTTCCCAGAATTGGGACAGTGGGCAGTATCTGATGCAGAGAGCTAGAGTTGGAGTAGAGTATAGTAGTTCCGCAGAGCTGGGGAGGAGGAGGTCGGAGTTGAGTTGCTGGGGCACCTGGAACCTGCAGGGCTTCATGTGGGAGGGGAGGGAGTTGTGTAAACCTGTCTAATAGCCTAATTCCAAGTTGTAAGATCCATAGAGTTTGAAAGTGGTCCTCCAGTAAAGGGACTTGAATCATAGACTTGCTGTGAATCTGTGCTTGAGGAGTATAACCGTAATCCAACCCGTGTGCAAGGAGATAAGTAATTTTATTTATTTGCTTAAGCAAGAATTAATATTCCAAAGGAAGATAACAGAATTCATACTTTCTACCAAAGTCTTACGGACAATGACCAGCATTTAATCAGAGATCACTAGACCAAACAAAAATGGAGGGTAGAGTATGGATTGTGATACAGTTAAAAAACAAAAGTTGTCAGTAGAAACCGAGGTAGCACAGATGTTGGATTTAGCAGACAGACTTAATGAAATTATCAAAATATGCTTTAAAAACCAAAGGAAAATACAGTCTTAAAGATTATACAGGTAAGGAATTTCAGTAGAAAAATCAAATGGACTTTTTAGAACTTAAAAAGCACACTGATAGAAATAAAGAATTCACAGGAGGAGGTTAACTGAATTAGACACCAGAAAGAGCCAGTGGATTCAGAGACAGATCAATAAAGATGATCCATTCTGAAGAACAGAGAAGAAGATTGAAGCGAAGTAAAAATAGGCTCAGGGACCCCTGTAATTGGAATCCTTGGAGAAATGATTCAGTGTGGTTGAGAGAAAGGAATTGCTCAATCATGTTAGCAATTTAGAGTGAAATGGGAACAGAGAAAATGCGTAGAATTGATGGCTCAAACTTACCAAATGTGATGAAAAACACAGATCTAAGAATCTGGCATATTTCAAGCTTGTAAAAGGAAACCACACCTAGCCACATCACAATTAAATTGCTGAAAATTAAATATATATATTTTTAAATTGAAAGCAGCCAGAAGAAAAAACACATTACATACTCCAGAAAAATGGTTAAGAATGGTCAGTGCCTTCTCATTGGAAGTCATGGAATGATATTTTCAAAGTGCTGAAAAAAAAAATCTATAAACCAAGACTTCTATATCAAGCAAAAATATTCTTCAAAAGTAAAGGTGCCTTAATGACATTTGGTGATAAGTGAAAGATGCGGGATTAATCTCCAGAAGGTTTGGATGCTAAAAAATGTCTTTCAGGCCAAAGGAAATGTTACCATTTGGGGTCTTAGATCTATAGGATAAAGAATATTAGATAGGGTAAGTGGATAAAGAAAAAAAGACTGTATTACCTTTCTTTTTAAATTTACACAAAAAGCGTCTGCTAAAAGCAAAAATAATAACATTGTAATGGGGTTTATGACATGTCGAAGTAAAAGATAAGACAGCAGTCACCCAAACAGTGCATGATGGGTACCTGGAATTACCCTGCTGTAAGATAACTGCTCCTGTGGGAAGTGGATGGGGCCAGAGAAGGGAAGTGTGTGTTCTTTATTGGATTAGGGAATTTTCTGTTCCTGATTACTGAGAGTCTGTTGTTAAGGTTGTTATTGTTGTAATCAAATGATTTTTCTGCATCTACCGATAAGTGACAGATTGTCCAAGTTAAATCGCTCATGATTTAGATCAGCGTAACTTTATATTGACATTGTTGATATAGCTGAACAAATTGCTAGATTGACTCTGCTAAAATTTTGTATTAGACTTTTACCTGAGATTAATCATATTTGATATAGCAGTATAATTTCCTTCTAAACTTGTTCTTGTCTGATTTTTGTTTTTAGGTTATTTTAGCTTTCTAAAATGTGCAGGGGAGCCATATCTCCTCCCCTTCCCTGTTTTTGGCTCTGGAACAGTTTATATAATAACAGAGGTTTCTGTTTCTTACATGATTGGTACAACTCACTTTTGAATCGCCCTTCCTTGGTGTGGTTTTGTTTTCTCTTGTTTAATTTTGTTTGTTTCCCAGGTAGATTTATACTGTTCATTCAAGTTTTTTAATGTTAGATTTAAATAATGTTAGATTTAAATAATGTTAGATTTGTTCCTGGGCATGTTGTGGATTTTTTTTTTTTTTTTTTTTTTGCATGCGTTGGGGGGAAGCTATTATAAATTAACTTTTTAAAATTTGCAGTTTGAAAAATAAATAGATAAAATTTGTAGTTTGATAGCCTGTTGCCATTTTTAATGGTTATAGGTCTTTTAGGTTTTCTGTTTCTTCCTGAGTCAGTTTTTGTAAGTTATTTTTGCTACTATGAACATTGCCTATTGTCGATGAGTTGTCAACTTTATTGGTCAAAAGTTGTTCAAGTTATGCTCCTAGTTCTGAAAACTGTCATGTGTAGTTTTGTCCTCTTTTCATTCCTAATGTTGTTTGTGCTTTTCTTTTCCTTCATAATTTTGATAGAGAGCATTTTACTTTTTTTTTAGTTCTAAATAGTTTCCAAATTCAGTTATAACTCTGCTGTAGACCATTAATTATTTAGCTGTATGACTTTTAATATCCAAAATATTGCATTCGCTTATTTAATTGGTTATTCATTTCTAGTTTTATTTTAATGGGGAATGGGTCTATTTGATACCAGTGTTCTGGCATTTGTCAAGATTTGCTCTTTGATTTTGTGATAGCCTAGTTTTTATAAGTATTACATGTTTGTTGAAAAGAATACATTTTTTATCTAACTTTTGGGTACAGGTTTCTATATATGTCCATAAAATTAAAGTTGTTAATTTGTTCAAATTTTTAATATTCTTACCAGTTTTATTTTTCTGATGTATATTACCTTTTATTTTAAAATCCTTACTATGATGTTAAATTATTAATTTTTCCCTGTAATCATCAATATTCTTACAACTCTTTTGCAGCTATGTTGTTACATATTATTCAGAATTGCTATTCTGGGGTGTGTTCTTTTATAATTAACAAATTTTTAAAAGTCTTAATGATGAGTTGGCCTTAGAATCTCTTTGACAGATATTAATATAGCTTCCTTAACTTAACTTTGTTTAACGTCTGCCTGGCGTGTCTTTTCTGTTCCTTTTACCATTTTAGTGTCCTCGTGTTTGGGTGCATCCTTTACAACAGATTGCTGCTGACGGTGGTAAAATATGTTCACTTTGGCTTTCTGGGCCATGCAGTGTGACTGTGCTGCCTTTTAATAGGTGAATTTAGTCCATTTATGAACTTCATGTTGTTGGTGTGCTTGTACATATTCTAGTATTCTGTTTTGTGCTGTTTGTTGCCGGTTTTGCTTGACGTTTGCATATATGCTTGTTTTTCTTCTTTCCTTCTTTTCTGCCTTCTATTGGCTTGGTCAAGTTTAGTTTTACTTCTGTTCTTTGTTACTTCTTTGGAAATGGTGCGTTCTATTTCAAATATTTTAATGTTTATCTTAATTTTTTCACATTCATAGTTTACCTGAAATCTAGAGTTAATCAGTTTTTCTGCCATATTCGTAATCAAAACAAGAATCTTAGTGTATTTTACACCATATACAAATTAACTCAAAATGGATCAAAGACCTAAACGTAAGAGCTGAAACTATAAAACTCTTGAAGGAAAACATAAGGGAAAGTTTTTGATGTTGGATTCGGCAACAACACCACACAACGGGCAGCAAAAGAAACAGTAGACAGACTGGGCAGCATCGCCAGCGCAAACTTCTGTGCATCCAGTCACAGTCCTCCTCGGGGAAGGTGACCTATGGGATGGGAAACAATAGTTGCACATCATACATCTGGTAAGAGTGTTACATCCAGAATATGTGAATAACTCCTACAACTCAATAATAAATAACTCAATTCAAAATGAACAAAGGACTTGAGTAGACATTTCTCCTAAGAAGGTATACAGATGGCCGACAAGCACATGAAAAGATGTTCAGCATCACTAATCATTACGGAAATGCAAATCAAAACCACCGTGAGATACTGCCTCGTACCCATTAGGATGGCTAGTCTAAAGAAGAATAAAAAGGAACAAATGTTGACAAAGATGTAGACAAATTGGAACCCTTGTTCACTGTTGATGGGAATATAAAATTCTGTAGCCTCTCTGGAAACAGTACAGCAGTTCTTCAAAAAATTAAAAATACAACTATCACATGATCCAAGAATTTCACGTCTGGGTGTGTACTCCACAAAACTGAAAGCAAGGACTTGGAAGGATATTTGTACACCCATGTTCAGTAGCAGCATGGTTTACGGTAGCCAGGGGACATAAGCAAATTAGGTGTCCATTAACAGATAAATGGATAAATAAAATGTATGTACACACATTGGGTATTATTCAGCCTTAAAAGGAAAGAAATTCTTAGGTGCTACAGCATGGATAAACCTTAAAAACATTATGCTAAGTGGAATAATGTCCAGACATAAAAGGACAAATACTATATGACTTCCCTTACATGAGCTCCCTAGAGGTCACATTCAGTGAAAGTGCAGTGGTGGCTGCCAGGGCCTGGGAGGAGGGGATGAGGGAGTTGGTGTTAAATGGGGCAGTCTCAGTTCTGCAAGATGAAGACAGGTCCAGAGATGGATGTGGTGAGAGTCGCACAACAGTGTTAATGTGCTTAACGTCCCTGACCTTGACACTGACGATTGGTTATGGTGGTAAAATTTGTTATGAGTATTTTACCACCATTAAAAATAATAATTAAGAACTGAATAAGATAAATATTTTTAAAAAAGAAACTTAGACCGCTTTAGCCCTAATACTCCTCAGTAATACGTTATGGTATCTAATATTTTGGTTTCACCTTCCTTTCCAGTCTTCAAGTAGTTCCTCCTTCTTTGCCACCTCTTTTTCCTTCTGTCCCTCCTCCTCTTCCTGCTGCGCATCGTCCTCTTCCCTCTCTGTCATTACTGATGTCTTTGTTTACAGTTGCATCTGGTGTCCCGTTCTTCTGTGGATTACATTTCTTATTTTATGAACTGTGATCTCTAATGCTTCTGTTTACCTGAAAGGAGGGACTGCATGTGGCAGTTCACGCAGTCCTTGTGGGAAAACGTCTTTACTTAATCCTCATACCTGTATCGTAATTAGGTAGGTAGGGGATACAGTTCTGGTAATTATTTTGTCTCCTTACTTTGAAAAAATAATTCCGTTTTCTTCTGACTGCTGTTAGCATTCATAATTGCGCTGTCAGTCTAAAGGTGGTTCCTTGCTTGGTAATCTCTTTAACGTTCTCAATCTCTTTGCCCTTGGTTCTCTGTAGTTTTTAGCTGCAGTGTGCACAGACATGTATCTGGTTTTATTTACCATTTCGTATCTTTTGTATATTTACTGTGTGTTTTATTTCAATGACTAGGTTTTTTTAAACTTCCGGGACTTCTATTTGGTTTGATTTTTTTCAGCTCTTTGTTCTTATGCTTTTATTTTTTTTAAATGTCTAACAAATTTAAACATTTCATGAAGTAGAACTGTTAATTATTAGAAGTCTAATTGCATTGTTTCTTCGGATTTCTGGCTTTTGCTCAGGATGGAATGTGTCCTCGTGTAGTTGATGTTACGGGACTGTGCGCTCACCTTCGATGCGCTGCATGTGTGGGAATTCCACGTGGCCAAGTGTGAGCATGCGTGCCCAGAGCAGCTTTGAACCTGAGGCCAGGCTTTCTGGGGCACCTAACCGGGGCTGATATTTTTGCCAGTTTCGTGGCTGGAGAGCTTCTGGGCCACAGAAGTTCTGTGAATTAAAACCCCAGGTGGTGGGACTCTGTGACCTAGAGTTAGGGTTTGTAGAGGAGGAAGTTTTCTTCACATATCAGCTGGGAATCAGGGTAGACAAAGTGTCTGATCTTTCTCTGCTCAGTGGCAGAGTTTGGAAATTCAGCTTTTTTTTTACAGAATACCATCTAGGGTAACCATTAGGGTAGAGGTTACATGGGGGCGACCTCTCACTTCAAACCTCATGCGAGCTCAGGGCCTTTCCTTTGTCCTCGTTAAAATTCAAGAACCTAGAAAATGAAAACTAGCAATTCCCTAATCCCATGCCCACTTTAATGCTTACCACCCCTGGTTCTCAGTCATCTCTTCATCGCTGGCCCTGAAGAGTTTTTATTTTTTAGAAAGTTTATATTTTTATAAAAATAATTGTTTTATTTTATCTAGTATTTTTAACAGTTTGGAATGGACGAGTTTTCAAATTACTTAATGTAAGTATTGCCAAAGAGGAAGTCTGTTCTAATGATTATTAAGAGTGGTAATTTAGTTCAGAAAATCCAGAATATTAACCATTATTCTACCCTGAGAATGTCCATTTTATGATATGTTCTTTTAAAATCATATAAAGAACCAGTTTTCTTTTACTTTAGAGTATCTTACAAAATTTGTTCCCAGGATCTTTTTTTTGCTATCATTTTCTAATTTATATCTAAATTACCATAATTGTATGCCCCAATTTTTGTCTGTTGGTCCTTTATTTTTTAAAGGATTTTTCCTTTTAAATAATTTTTTAAATTAGTAAGTAGTTTGCAGGACATTGTTATCATTTATTTCCTTAGGCTTCCATTAAAGTATTTAAAAATAATGTCCAGGTTGCTCAGAAGTATTCACCATGTTTTTTCAGGGTTTTGCCCCCATAACTAATTGGAAAATTTTCACAGTTCCAGTTTTTTGTGTGTAAGATTATCAGTGACAGTGCTCTAACAATACCCAGTGGAAGATACAGGTATATATTAATTAGTTGTGAATTACTTTCAATGCAAAAAATAACAGTTTAGAAAAAAGAATGTTCAAAACTCAATATTCAGTTTTGTGGTTATGGTGTTTAAATCATATTGTTATCCTAAATGTGTCAATTAGTTAACAGCTATAATAAAGGTTCTATTATGTTATAAAACCTGGAGAACTATTAGTGTGGCGATTTTGTAAAATTTATATGTTCAAGGAGGCTAAATTCAGATAATGACAAAGTTGTTATGAGATACTGTTTGTTGTATAAGTAAATGTAAATATTTTCAACTTAAAATTATTTGTTTCTAGTATTTACAGTAGATTACTAAAAATATGAACTTCTTCAGGTCCAGTCCTCAGTGGCTGTTGGAACTCCAGATTATATCTCTCCCGAAATCCTTCAAGCCATGGAAGACGGAAAAGGCAGATACGGCCCCGAGTGTGACTGGTGGTCTTTGGGGGTCTGTATGTATGAAATGCTTTATGGAGAAACACCGTTTTATGCAGAATCCCTGGTGGAGACATATGGAAAAATCATGAATCACAAGGTTAGTATACTTCTGTTTTTCATAGTGATGAGGTAAATAATACATGTAATAAATTTAACATGATTTTTAAAAGAAAATATTTTTCTGAAAACAGTGAATAATCTTATTTCTAATCTAATAGGGGACATGACAGGTTCGAATAATCAAAAGTCTATCATTATACGTAAAATTGCTAGTTTTAACCTTCTATATTTTATTAGAGAAGGTACTAAGTAGGAAATGAAATGGCTTCTACCAGAATAACAAAGCGCGTAAGCAGGTAGTTATCAGTCATCACTGCTCCAATATAACCATGACCGAATGCATTTAAGGAATTCTCAGCCTCGGCAGTAATAAATGAAATGCAAATTAAAATAAGAATGAGATACTTTTCCCCTGTCAAATTGATAAAGATGAAAAGAATAATAGTACTCCATACTGTAAATAATCCAGTGCAGTGGACATTATTGATAAGAATATGAATTGATGTAACCTTTCCATCAAAAAGTTTCTAAGTATGCATCCAGAGTCTTTAAAAAATGGTTGGAACTTTTGATTGAGCAACTTTGGCTGTAGGAATCTACCCTAAGGAAATCTTCAGTAGAAGAAAGATGTGTGTACCAGAATACCTCTTCCAGTATTGTGGTCACAAAGCGCTGGGAACATTGCACATGCACAACAGGAATGAATTAACAAAACTTTGATCCACTCAGTACAAAGTGACGTGGAAGTAGATGGTTCATAATGAAAAAAGGACGGGTTTGATTGCTTGGTCTCAGAAAGTTAGGAGCAACTGGAAGAATCTGGAATGTGACTAGGAGTCCCCCATAAAGGGACAGTCTGTTCTTTTCAGTCTGTCCCTGTGACACTTACAATCATTTTCTCCGCACATATGTAAATCAGTTTTATGGAACTGATGCGCTTCTCCCTGGTTGCAAAGACAATCTACTAAATGGCGATGAACAGTCGAAAGACAGGAACTAGCTACAAAGTCGCAGAGAGCATGCGAAGCATTTTGGAGAGAAGTCATTGTGCCGTAACAGGAGTGTTCAGGGCACAGGTTCCGGGGTCACTCAGCTGCCACTGGAATCCCAGCTCTGCTGTTCACAGGGGTGTGGTCTTGAGCGAGTTGCTGAGCTCTGCGCCCTGTTTCCTCTTCTGCAGAAGGTAGGGCAATAGTCGTGTCTCCCTTTGGTGACTCCTCTGAGGGTTGAGTAAAACCCTTCTGACAGCGTCAAGTCCATGTTACGTTCTTTAAAAATGTTTATTGTTATTACTTAATCATTAGTGTGTGGCTTATATGAACCATCTGTGCTCTCGAAATACTCAGGCAAATTCTATTTTAATGAATATTCTTGATTTTGACAGCAGTTAAAGATATTTTAGCATTTAATTTATTATCTTTACAGTGCACATATGACTAAGTCAAATATGAAATTGAAAGTTTTCTAGGAAGACATTCTTTACTCATTCCTGTATTTCCTTCAGTATCAGTATTTTATATCAATATAAACTTAGTAGGTATTTTTAAAGTGTATTTTCAGGAAAATAACTGTTAAGCAACTTGGTAAGTTAAATACTGATTTATATTCTGTTTCTTTTATTCTGTTTAGGAGAGGTTCCAGTTTCCGCCTCAGGTGACAGATGTGTCTGAAAACGCCAAGGATCTAATTCGCAGGCTCATTTGCAGCAGAGAGCACCGCCTTGGTCAGAATGGAATAGAAGACTTTAAGAAGCATCCTTTTTTCAGTGGGATTGACTGGGATAACATTCGAAACTGTGAAGCACCTTATATTCCAGAAGTTAGTAGCCCTACAGATACATCGAATTTTGATGTGGATGATGATTGTTTAAAGAATACTGTGAGTATGATGTTGTGAAGAAGTTCTGTCCCTGTTCTTGTTAATATGGTTATGAAGAAATGTTATGGATCATCTTATCAATGATCAGACAGTAGTGGCTTCTGGTATTTATTTTCCCACAAATTCAAGAAATTGAGAGAGTGTGCTGAGGTTAACATAACATGAGGTTAACATTCATGACTAGGAGCAAAATTAAAATTCAGAGGTTTACTTCTTAGATTACATATGCCGTTAGAGTTCCTAAAAAGTGGATTTCATGAGGGCAGAGTGAAGAGGCTGGCATATCTCTCCTTAGAACCTCCTTGAAACTGGACAAAATGGTCACAAACAACCATTTCAGGGCTTGACCAATCGACCGAAGGTAAATAAATTGAGAAACACCTACTCATGAAAAACCACTGAATTTTGGTTAAAAACAGCTCCCCACCCCCTTCCCTCTGCGTGGGTGGGGCAGCAGAGCTGCCACCCTGGAACTGGCTTGTGAGCCCAGCGGCTCTGCTGCCCAAGGGGCTGACTGGGTTTGGAGAGCTAAATACCTAGGCCCAGTGGTGTCGCTGCTAAAAACCGCAGACCTGGTAGGGCTGCATGGGCAGAGAAGACCTACAGCCTAACCATCCTGAAGTTGCAGCCCTGTTTGAGGCAAGTGGCAGGCCAGCTGGTCAGCCAAACACTCATTTTAGCTTGCGGCCAATGTAGTTTGTCAACCTTTGCCCTGAACCATTAGGTTACATCAAATTAGAATTTAGAAAAATAAGAACATAAAATTTTTATGTTTTTTTTGCATTTTTAGCCTTCTTAGTTTGAATTTTCATTTTAATTCAATTATTTTATTCTGCACTAAGAATTTTTATATTAATTTTATATCACTTTTCACTGTTTGGCAAGTAGATAAAAGAAGGCAAGTACTATAATCTAATGGGCAAAATAAACTAACAAAATGGAAACAGACTCATAGATACAGAGAACAAACTAACACTTGTCAGAGTGGAGGGAGCTTGCAGGGCTGGGTGGAAAAAGTGAAGGGAATAAGCCAAAAAACCCCGCAGTCCCTCCAAACCCCCCCAAAACTCATGGCCACGGACAATGTGGTGACTACCAGAGAAAACGGAGAGTGGGGAGAGGCAGCAGAGGGTAGAAGGGGATGAGTGGTGATGGCAGGAGACTTGACTTGAGATGGTGAGCACACAGTGTGCACATGATTGTTAGAGAACTGCATACTCGAGTCCTGTCGAGTTTATTAACAAGCATCACCCCAGTAAATTCAGTAAAAATTTAAAAAAGAACCTCTTACACTTTCCTCTCTGAATCTCGCAAAAAAGGATAGACTTTCCTCATCAATTTTTTGTTATAGGATTATATTTACTATTAACAGAAATTGTGAGTCATTCCAAATTAAATGCATAGTGCAGTCAATTCTTATCATTTATGGTAGTTATGTTTAATAACGTTGCTGTGAACAGTTATTGGTGAATATTGAACCACTGCCCCTGGGGGAGATAGGTGTAGGTTCCTTTGAGCCTGTGATCAACTAATTTTTACCACCTGATCAATACATAACGTTTTTCTATGTGTATTTCTATTTGAAGACAGCTTATTTAATAGATATTGCCAATTAATCTGTGCTGAGCTCACGGCCAGCGGCACTGTAAGTCACGCTGAACAAGCGTACCGCCACTTTTTGTTTTGTAAGACACATCACAGCCTTCTTGCATAGGAACAAAAGATGGTACTTTGGCACCATGCTTGGAGGCCAACTTAAATAGCAAATCACCCATAAAAAGTACGAAAATGTGAAAAACATGGTACACTTATACCCTGAGAGAACGCTTGTTTACGGTGTGAGAGCTGAAATACGAGGGCAGGTGTCCCCTTGCTCGATTCCAGCTGGGAGCATGTGTGTGGGACAGCCTGGATTTTTCTTTGCTCTGCACGTGTCTGCTAAAGTGCTGGGAATGTTGATTTTGGGTTACAGATAAATTTCAGTGACCAGGCAAATTTGCAGACACGGACTACATGAAAAAGGACTGTGCGCTCTCTGTCAGTCAGACTTTTCATCTTTACTTTCATTGTATTCGAATTGTACGATAGCAGTGTTCCTGGTCTAAATATATCGCTGACCATCTGTACCAAACTCACCAGTGTTTCTAGATTGAACATTTGCATATTTCCCGTCGACAGTTCATGTTTGTAGCCCAGCCTACAGGTCGCAGGTGTCTTTCTCTCACCAGGTGTTTTTACGTCCTGTAGGAAACGATGCCGCCACCAACACACACGGCGTTTTCTGGCCACCACCTGCCGTTTGTTGGCTTTACCTATACTAGTAGCTGGTAAGTTTCAGATGTTAACATAATTTGCACAATTTAAAGAAAATTAAAATGAATTGTGGTTTAAAAGTACATAATGTATAAGAGAACTTTGTAAATCAAAAATTAAAAATACTGTGAAACTACTGCTGGGATAAGTTAAGCATTTCAAAACGAATAGAACAAAAAGAATCGTAACTCTTTTGGGGGAGAAAGAGTAGGACAGAGAGCTCAGAATCTAACAGCAGTGGGCGGGAGATAGGCGAGTTCCCTTGCTGCTGAGTAAATACTCTCCAGATGTTGAGAGACAGAACTTTCAGCTCATTAATCTTCACCTTCTTTTCACCCCCCCTCCTTCCACTCATCTCTTCTCTTTCCCCCTCACCCAGTTTAGATTTCCTTGACAGTGTCTGTGATAACTCCTTGTGAGTGTCCCTCAGTTCCTCGACTGTCTCATTTTGTCACACTGGCTTTGCTAAGTTGACATTCATTATTACAATTCAGTATTCTGCCTGTACCTGTGCAGTTCAGCGTCTAGAAGAAAATACGTAGCTGTTCTTACTGGTCTCGCTTTCCAGTCATGATTATCATCCTCAGGTTCCTATTGCTGCTGGGCAAATGTACCGTTACCCTAGTGTGTGTTCACGCTTCCACTCTCCTGGAGAGCTGTTCCGTATTGGACACTTTCCTCTGAACGTGGTCGTCCTCACTCTCTCCTGACCTCTCTCCCTCTCTCACCAGGAGGGTGATGCAAACTGCAGAAACTTCTGCAGCTCCCGTCACCACTCTACCTCCTGCACACCCCTGGGCCCACACCCTCTGAACTGTGAGCTGAGGCCCACCTGCCCCCTCCCTCCCCTGCCTCCCCTCTTGCCTACTCACTACTGCCTCATCAGTTTTTCCCTTTGTGTCATTCGCACGATCAGATCATTCACATCAGCCCACAGGCATGCAGTTTTCTTCTCCCATCTTATAGCAAAGTGTAAAATCTCTCTGAACCCCACTCTCTTTACCTGCTACCAGCCATTTCTCTGCTCCACATTACAGCAAAATTACTTCCAACTGTTGCCTGTATTTTGTCTTTTTTTTCCTCATTTTTTTTTCTTGACACCGCTCCAGTCGAGTCTGTGCTCCCATCACTCCATGCAGACTGCTTTTATCACTGTCACCACCGACCTCCATGTTGCTAAATTTAATGGTCATTTTTTAGTCTGCCTTATTTGCCTAGTCTCATCTAATTTGTCCTGGCTCTTTGCCATTAAAGCACGCACTTCTCTTAGCTTCCAGTGCCCTCCGCTGATCTCTCCTTACCCTTCTGGCCACTCCTTCTAGGTCCCCGTCAGCTGCCTCCTGATCTCCCTTGTCCCATGGCTTAATCTTGGGGTCTTTTCCACTTACACTCCCTGCTGCTCTCATAGATAAGAACTTACAACTCCTAATGTGCCTCTCCAGCTGAGACCTCCCCCTCCCTTCCACTTCAAGTCTCTCTTACCCACCTACTTCATACGTTCATAGCTTTGGTTCTTATTTTCTCTGCACCTGGCTGAGTGATCCTGCTAAAAAGTTAAGTCAGGTCATGTCATTCCCCTGCTCAGGACCAACCCCCACCGCCCCGACCTCTGATGACTTTGTACCTTAACTCCAAACCAAAGTTCTTACAAGACCCTGCATGGCTGCCTCACTTCCCTTATCGTTCTGATTCTGCCCACTGCTCCTCTGCCCCTTGCTCATGCCATGCCAGCCACACAGGCCTCCTCTCTGGTCCGTGAACGTGCCAGGTGTACTCTTGTTTTCAGGTTTTGCACTTCTGTTCCATCTGCCTGGAGTGCTTCTCCCCAATATTCCCAGAGTCCTCTCTCTGGGCTCTGTTCAGAGTTACTTTCTGAGTGATGACTTTTCTGACCACTTTATCTAAATTTTTATTTCCTCCCTCTCAATACTTTATTTTCCCCTTTCCTGCCTTTTTTTTTTTTTTTTTTTTTTTTTTTTTTTTTTTTTTTTTTTTTTTTTTTTTTTTGTTTTTTTTTTTTTTTTTTTTTTTTTTTTTTTTTATTTTTTT